>JAMKCH010017637.1:0-159209 GCA_023653785.1 Ophioderma brevispina | reverse complement strand
CGGACTGTAGCTCCCGGCGGACTATCATTACTTTCAACCCGGATCTAGATATATCTATATTCCACCGGGAGCCGTAATCCCGGTGTAGAAGTAACCATTGCCCGGCGTACTCATAGTCCGGGAACAATGGTGAACAATAGGGCAATCGATTCAGTTGACTCTTTACGCAACATTAGTTTCACGCTTTATTCCGTTATCGTCTATGGAGCCCCGGACTATGGCTCCCACCGGACTATATCCGCTTTCACACCGGCTCCATAGACAACAACGGAATAAAGCGTGAAACTAATGTAGGTGGCTATTAATTGTATTTTATCGACCATTTTCACATTCGCCATGAGCCATTGTAGTGGTGGATGGACTATAGTGTACAGATCTCGTGTGAGTGTGCAAATCTGGATAAAATTGCGAATTTTGGTACACAAGTACTTTATGCATTGATAATTAAAAAAAATGATTTAAGCACTTTTTCATGGCCCCCAGCTTGGATTTCAAGGTTACACAGGGGTAAACATTTTTAAATGTTATGATTGTGTTGAAAAGCACACCACGATGTTTGTCTGGTTACAAGGATTCCGAAAAGTTATAGTTTATACTACCTATGGCTTATAGTTTTGGAATTATGGGGTATAAACTGTAAAAATGGTGAAAAAGTCAATTTTGGTTTGAACAGGGGTCAAACATTAAATGTTGCTCCAATTTTTGTAAAACGTGGTTGAAGTTGTTGGTTCAACTTATAGAATGAAATATAGGAATGGTTTTTACTATCTTACGTGTTTGGTTATTAACCAAAATGGCGAATAAAGTCAACAGCTATTGGCAGCTATTGGATTATATTGACCTGCGATCTATTTTGTTGGATAACGTGAAAACTAAGCATAACAGATAAGGCAAACTATTCCTTATTTCAATCTTTAAAGCTAGTGAAACAATTTGCACCACATGTTACCTGAATCAAAGCAACTTTTAACTTTTGACCCATGTACACACCAAAATTGACTTTTCCACCATTTTTACTCCGAAACTATAAGCCACAGATAGTGGAAACTATACCAGTTTGAAATACTTGAAACCAGACAAACATCATGGTGTGCTTTTCAACACAATCGCAACATTTTAAAATTTTGACCCCTGTATAACCTTGAAACCCAAGCTGGGGTCCTTTAAAGGGGGTTGGCAAGTGCTTCTATCAACTCTATGGATTATCAATTCCTAAAGTACTTGCGTGCACAAATTCACAATTTTATCCAGAAGCGCACACTCTTTCACTACAGTCCCCTGCTATTGCCAATTTCGTTGTTTTTCCATGGGCTTTGGACTCGTGTAACAGGACGAAAGTTTGTGGAAAGTTAAAAGTTGTCACAAAAATTCAATTACGCATCCGTATTGTAAAATTCGCAATGCATTATGGCGATGTGAAAACGGCCAATTTTCCTCTCCCATACAGACCGTGTGTCTATAAAAACACATATCATACACCTATCTAGACCAATGAGTCCGTTGCTCTGTGCAATAATACAATGTCATTGAACTTTGCCTAAGAGTCGAAACTGTGAAAGTCCTAAGAAAGAGACACCTAAGGCTATTCTGTATTGCCTGTTTGCAAGACACTTTAAGAGACACTACTTACATTAGGTTTCCTTGCATGTCCAGTAAATTATTCACGGTCCCTGTCCAATTAAAAGCATGAGCAAGACTTCCGAAGCTAACCCAATTGGGCCTTTAAACCTATTTTACAACTTAAACCGCATATGAACTTTGAACCTTATTAACATATATGAATTTCCCATGGTGCATCTGTGATGTTCAACTTGTTCCATTGGATTTAAGCTTTTCAAATGAGACCTCAAATTGTTAAACATTTTTAAATATATCGCAGACAGAAAACATAAAAAAAAAAAAAAAACAAAAAAAAAAAAAAAAAAAAAAAAAAAAAAAAAAAAAAAAAAAAAAAAAAAAAAAACAAATGCGCACAGAACTGAGCTCGTTTTTATAGTCCTTCTCGAACTCGTTCAGGAAGTATACTAAACACACAAATTTAAAGGCACTAATCAGTGATTTCTACAATCAAAAAATAAAAAATCATCACACACCTCATATTTGTGCATGTCTGTAAACAAGTATAGAATCCTAAATACCCCTACATGAGATAAGACCAAACCTGATTATTTTAGTCTTACTCTCCGTACGCGTACGGTGAACTTAAGGGTAGTGTCAACCCTATTGCTTTTTTTTACAAGTTTCTGATTTTTTGCACCATTTAAACTCAACTGTTGTGTCTTATCGTTACCAACAAAGTTATCCAAGCAGACAATCCTGACTTGTTTTTTTTGCCGATTTAAAAACGCTATTTGACCATTTAAAGTCATCACAAAAACATGGTCGTACGCGGAAGTAAGCACATTTCACGCCGTTAGGCGCAGCTCAGCATCGCGTCGTCGCGGTGCGTTTTTCCTGCGTAATGAAGCGTCGCGTGTTTTAATGTACTTTGCGCGAACGCATCTTGGACAAAATGAAAAATAATATTTGAAATGTAAACAAAGTGCTAATTTAGACCAGTATTAATTCAATTTCTCTTCTGATTCTGGCGTTGAAGACAAGAGGTTTGATTCAATAGTGCAGAAAAGATGTATTTTCATCACTTGCACAACATACTCATTTTGAAGTTAAAGGTAGTTATTGAGAGAGACCATCTTGACATGGCGTGAAAATCCACTTTTTTACTAAAACACGGATTTTCTTCTCAATGTTCAATTTTCCGCAAATTTTGCAAATTTCAGACAAGATAACTCCAAAGTCCGAAAGTAAAAGGTTTTTTATTGTGTTTAACTTTCCTACGATCGCAATCGGTCTTCTCTAGGACGGTTTTCCCAGTTTTTCATTTTTCGATTTCTAACTATATATATTCTCCAATGTATACTCGAATTTTGGAAATGAAGGTAACAAATCACACTTTTTTTGACATTTTCCTTATATTTCGAAAAGTAGCTCTATTTTCAAATATGAAAAAACCGTCCCTAGACAAATTTTGTCTTGTTCTAAAATAACATAAGAAATCATGACAATTCAAATTGCTTTTGTTAATGCTTTCTGAAATTTTGGGGCAAATCATGCCTTTTTAGTATTTTCCTCAAAATAGGAAAATTTTTTACATTAATCTGATGCCAATCATCGGGTTCATCATCCGAATTTCTTTCTAGAAATGTATACTTTTACAGACAATTAATCAAAATATTTGCAAAGTATACAAACCAAAATATACTCGGAAGCTCAAGGTGACACTGCCCGTAAAGCAATATTGTGCACTGTTTTTTGAAGAGCTGCCCCCAATTTTCAAAATTTGAATTTTTGGCACAGTTACAATTGTAAATTGTCTAGGAAACTATACCTGCGAACGAGAAATGCTAAAAAATGCTATTTATCACAACATAAGCGATTTTGTAAATTAGGAATTGGGATCCAAACAGAATTGGACTTAAACAGCAGAGCTAGAAATAGCCTAGTTTATGTCCGTCCCCTGATGAAATATTTCCACCTCGAGAAAATATACCTCAAACTTGCCTTGCCCGAACTATTAAACAACTAAGGATGAGCGTAGACAAGTCCATGGCGCTATTTCCAGGTTATATTTCACATGAAGGCCGTTTCCAGCAGCCGGTTGCAATTATTATCGGGGTCCCCGATAATAATTATTCTAGTAAAATTCTTTCGTTTGGACACATAACATTTTCGAGCTTAAACCATTCACAGGTATAGAATACTAAGCCAGTTACCCAATGCAACCGTGTAAATCTCCAAATTTTAGAAAAATTGGGGGCGCCCTTCAAAAAAATGTGCGAATATTGCTTTAACAACCGTATTCCATATCTTTGTTACTATAGCAGGGGACTGTAGTGAAAGAGTGTGCGCTTCCGGATAAAATTGTGAATTTTTGGACACAAGTACTTTAGGCATTGATAATCCATAAAATTGATGGAAGCACTTGCCAACCCCCCTTAATGGACCCCCAGCTTGGGTTTCAAGGTTATACAGGGGTCAAAATTTTAAAATAATCCGAATGTGTTGAAAAGCACACCGTGGTGTTTGTCTGGTTACAAGGATTTCAATAAGGTATAGTTTACACTATCTATGGCTACGGGGTAAAAACTGTAAAAATGGTTAAAAAGTCAATTTTGGTGTGTACATGGGTCAAAAGTTAAAAATTGCTTTGATTCAGTTAATATGTGGTGCAAATTGTTTTCCTAGCTTAAAGGATTGAAATAAGGAATGGTTTGCCTTATCTGTTATGCTTAGTTTTTACGTTATTTAACAAAATAGGTCACAGGTCAATAGAATCCAATAGCTGCCAATATCTGTTGACTTTATTCGCCATTTTGGTTAATAACCAAACACTTAAGATAGTCAAAACTATTCCTATATTTCATTCTATGAGCTAAAGCAACAATTTGAACCACATTTTACAAAAATTGGCGCAACTTTTAATTTTTGACCCCTGTACAAACCAAAATTGACTTTTTAAAACCATTTTTACAGTTTTTACCCCATAATTCCAAAACTATAAGTCACAGGTAGTATAAACTATACCCTTTTGGAATCCTTGTAACCAGACAAACATCGTGTTGTGCCTTTCAACACTATCGGAACATTTTAAAAATTTTACCCCTGTGTAACCTTGAAATCCAAGCTGGGGGTCATAAAAAGGCTGTGGCAAGTGCTTCCATCAATTTTTTTTAATTATTAATACATAAAGTACTTGTGTACCAAAATTCACAATTTTATCCAGATTTGCACACTCACATAAGATCTGTGAACTACAGTCCCCACTACTACTGCTTTTTTCTTCTTTTCTATCAAATTTTCAGTTCGAAAAACTTACAGAGAAATCTACAGACTTTTAAGCTATTCCCGCAAATTTCAAACATTTTGACTCTTTCAGGTGGATGACTGATAGTGTCTTTAACGTTTTGTACTTGCAAATAAGAACAAAATGACAGTTCAGTTTTGTGAAAGGTTGTAGGGAAAATCTACTCCAGAAATCAGCGTTTTTGTGTTTTTGTTTTTAAAAATTAATATCGTTTCAAAATTGCCTGTATGTGTTTGAAGAATCATCTAAAAGCCAATTAACCAAGAAGAGATGTTTACCCAACTACAATGCATTTTAAGTACGGTTACGGAAGTGCGTAATTTCAAGCAGTTGACGGTGTAGAAGTAATTATAGTCCGCCGTACTTATAGTCCGGCTACAACGGTAAGGAATAGGACACTCGATTCAATTGACTCTTCACGCAACATTATTTTCACGCTTTATTCCGTTATCGTCTATGTAGCCCGGACTGTGACTCCCGGCGGACTATATCTGCTTTCACAACGGTTCCAATTGTAGCAAATTTTGAAGAAAAAAAATAACGCTATCCATGCTTGAAGGAAAAACATATAATATATAAAAATAAATAAAAATGAAGGGCAATTTCTTTTGCTAAATTAGGTGTAACGTTACTTTGACTATTTCTACTTCTCCTTTTGCAGCAAGTAACACTCAAGAAAGATGACACACAACAGATGAATCCACCCAAGTTCGAGAAGATTGAAGACATGGCCTCATTACCTCCTCACGGCGGCTGGTGGTACTACCAAATTCTGAGGCAGCGCTACTAACTCAGGTCTCACTATGTAGTAGATATTTCTAGATAAATTAATATAAGATATTTCAATTAAAGATGCACAATAGATGTTTACATGCCCTTAGAAAGGGAAAGCCTGATATTTACACTGATGTATGCTTACCTTCATATATATACACTGATTTGTTTTATAAGCTCCTTCCCTTGGCGCAGATCATATCTTTCTTCACCAATTAGTAGAAAATAGCCCCTTGGTGTTTGGAGGTATGATATATGATACCCAGATCACACAATGGTCATTTATATCAAGAAAATATGTGGTACAAGAATACAAAACCCACTGAACTGTGTCCTTGGTGAGTATGAGCATATTGTAATTTATAGTGATACCCCTCTGCAAAACAAGAACTTAAATTGCTTTCTTTGGGTACTTATATTATGAAATTTCTAATTTAGGCATTTGTCTCCAAGACAAAAAGCCAGCCTATGTTTTATATTGAAACGTAAGCAACTTGAATTCATATAAGTTTGCCGTATAGGCCCGTTCATTAAAGGAATGTTATCATTGCATTGACTTAGGTTGCCCTCCAGATCATCCAGCATGCGAAATAAATCATGCACCTGGTTCACCTGAAGAAGTTCAGCTATTTCTGCAGGGATTTATTTGTATTTTCTGCATGCTTGGGTTGTTCCTGGGAAGATAGGTCTGGCCAAGTTAACCTATACCTCCTGTGCAACCACCTTATATGCTACAATATATGAATACCAAGAAATCTCTCGGTGTGACTTTAACATGAAATATGATCTAGGTCAATGGACCTAGGACAATAGGTATTTTACTTCCAATGCACAAGATACGGTACCAGTAATCTCGTCAATGTTCAAACTTAACTTTTTAATTAAAGGGACATAATGGCATGAAAAAAATGACATAATGAAAAGGACCCTTACTGAAATCACTTCACGAGTTTGAAAACAATTTGGATGTTTACATTCTGTAAAAAAAGTAAAAACAGGAAGAGTTCCAGGGGGGAGGTGGCAGTTTGTGGCAATTTCTGGAGAAAGGATGCTGACATTACTGCCAGCATTTACCAGACTTGAAAGCATGTTGTCATCAGCTCACAGACCATTGCTATTGTATATGTGCTAATCCAGACTAATCCATCTTTCACTTGCCAGATCAATATTAAAGTACAATGCCTGAATCCCGGTCTGAAGGTTTTTGAATTGTGTCGCAAAACATGCTAGATACACTGTAAATTCTGTCAGGGATGTGACACACCTTGTTTTTTCATTATGTCAATTTTTTTCATGCCATTATGTCTCTTTAAACTTTGTCTTCATCAAACCGTGTGTGTGAATTATACTGAATTAACTTGTATGTAGTGATTTATAATTGGAGAAACCAAGATCATGTTCCACCTATTAAGAGTAAAGATCTGGGGTTGCCCAAGTCTAAACTCTAGTTAAAACCCTTCCTTCTAAAATGAATTGCAGGCCTAGTTAGTTTTGCCCTTCGAACCTATTCATGTTCTAGCTAGGACAAAGGTGTGATAGATGCTCGCTTTATGTCGCAACACAGAGAAAGAGAATATGCCTTCAGATTGCAAATGAATTTTGTTTCGGTATACAAAACTTTTAATACTTCTCCACCATTAGCCTTAATCAAATGTGGCTACTTTTAAAAATATCAATAGATTTCATAGGATTGGTAATATTTATTAAGATCTAATATACTTCGTATGTACTGGAAGTCATCTAGATATATAGTCATCTAGATACATCAACGTCATTATATTGATTAATATATTTATCATAAACCTGAAGTAATTAGGTCCGTAAGATGTTGTTTGGAATAAAAAGTATTGTGCTGGGTCCTAAAAGGAGAAAAACACTTCAAAAGGGTTACTCCACGCTGATATACCGCATCATAATGACAGAGCTCAGAAACATGACATTTTTTTATCATTTCACTACAATTAGCCTTAAGGGTGGCTGACCCGATCATGGTCCGCTTTTCCATATGATGTTTTCTCCCTCACATGGAAGCACATCCCCAAAACATCTGATTACACATTTTGAGTTAAATCGGTCTAGCCGTTTGGATAGTAAAGGCAAAATGTGTGCTAAATTGTCCTGAACATGGTCCACGACATCTTGGGACATTTTTGTTCATAATTATCATCAAAACGAAACATTTTCTGGGCCTAACTTTCACTGGGGTATGAGAAAAATATGAACTTTATTCTGATACCAAAATCTAAATTTTGATGGAGTTAAGTGGGAAGACGAAGTTGTCGATCGGGTAAACCCACCTTTAATATCGAATACGACTAATTTAAACAGAAATCATTAAGATTTAACAGGATAGGTTATATTTGTTCAGATCTAAGATACATTTATAATTGTGTACTGGAAGCCATCTAGATATTTCTTTATCTACCTCTACCACCATAATTTGTGATTTAAGTCACACTCGGCGATTTGTCTTATAAAATGTCTAAAATAATCAAAATTAAGATCTGTGTAGTTTTCTAATATAACAAATGTGTGCTAATTTAGCATAATGAAAAATCCGAAATCGATGCTGCTGAAACAAAAATCAGACATTTATCCCCAAAGTTAGAATAAAAGTATGTACTCATATTCCATGTAGATTGTCGCATAACATGATAACTATGCATTGCAGATGCTACAAACTATTCCTTATTTTGATACATTAAGCTAGGTGAACAACTTCTTTCATTTTTTATCAAATTTGGAGCAACTTCTGATTTTGACCCCTGTAAATAAGTGAAAAGTGAAAAATACTTCACTTTAAGAGAATTACTTGTTTTCGTTCGTAAGCTACCATGTTTAACTTTTAAAATTGTTATGCTTTCGCGGAAATGTCTTAGTGGGATTTCGCATGGCCAGTATATTCCTTTTGAATCATTACTTTAAACTGAACATTGAATGTCTATGACTTATTTCAAGTATGATGAAATTGATTGGTCGTCTTTTAAACATTATCTCATTTCGTTCTTGAAGGTGTTGCTCATTAACATTCCCCTAAATAGTTTATAATTTAAATACCATAATAATACGACCAGCCGATAATTTATTAAGAGTAACGTTATGTACTTGACTTTATTCCAAAATATTATGTAAAAATAGGCTGTTTGGCCAGCTGGATCCATGGAAGAGTTGACGTAGAATGTATGGCTATTTATAAACATCACGTACATGACGTTGTAGACGGAGAATGTAATATCTATACTTAGCTAGCTACGCAGACGACGAGGGGTTTGTACTCAGACCGCCATCTTGATCACTTTATTTTTATCATAAAACCTGAAGTAATTAGTTTCTGAGAGAAAAATATTGTTTAGGGTAAAAATTAGCGTAGATTGTGTTCGGTCCTAAAAGAGAGAAAACACTTCCAAATGGGTACTCTCTACTGAAATATCACACTTGCAAACATGTTTGAAACCTTAAGACCAAAACTGGCCCAAGATAATGACATAGCTGAGAAACAGGAAATCCTAAACCTTAATTAGAGAATAACACGACACTGATATTCTTTACCATGACTGGCGATGTGGGTGGGGTAATAATGTGTTACTCCAGTGTACAGATTTTAGTACAGCCCAGAAATAGGAAATTCCAACCGTAAATAGTCTGGTACTAAGACAACAGTAACACCACGAAATGGTGACATTGATGAAAACCGTGCCCATTACCGATTGCTTAATTGAACCCAACAAGGAGCATTGGGATCTGTGCTATTTTTTTCTCGGAGTCAGAATCCGACCATGTTCAACTTCAACGTGTTGGTTGTGGTGTCCAATGGCTATTTTACAATTACCAAAATAAAATAGATTATAACACAGCATTTCAGATCAGGTTTCTGATGGATAATAGTTCAGAAAACTTTAGAGCAGAGATTGTTGTTGGAGCTTTCTTCTGTTCAAAATCTTACTTTTCATACTTCTGTTTGAATGCGTCATTTGCGTATTCCACACGATCGAGTGACTCTCCAATATATAAAAATACAAAGCATACTAGAACATTTAGGTCTATATTCTCCCAAAAGGTGTTTAACAATGTAGTAACGAATGTCCCTATCTCTTAAATATTGACAGGTAGATAGGGGATCATTTTGGAACAACGGTTAACGCATCAAATTTGTCAGTCCAAAAGAATATTATACGTTCTCTACTAACAACTACATATCTATATTAATTTTGAAAAAAATAACCTTTTCTAATTTTAATGAATTCGTTACTTACCACCTACTACTTCAAAAGATAAACGAATTGTTTCTTTTAACGTCTTGTTAAATATCTTTTTGAATTCGGACCTCATTGTGAAACATTGACCATGAAAAAAGATTCAATTATTTTTTTTATTATCAACAATGAAGAGGGGTGCCAACTAAGTGAGACTATATATTTATTTGCCCTGAAATAAATGCCCATATAATAAAAATACAAGCCCCGGGCGGATTTGTAAAAAAGGAGAGGGTGCAATTTTTGATCAGAGATATTGGTATATAAAAAAATGTAACCAACAAGTTCGAAAAAAAAGACCCTTCCTTCAGTATCAAGTCTTCTTCTTTGCTTAGTTCTTGGTACATGACGATCTTCGTATGTCTGTCCCATCAACACCATACGGGTGTGTAAGAAGATTTAAGAGATACAGTTTGTCAAATCGTTCGTGGTATGTAAATAGTTGCCCAGAATGCAAACGTGGATCGTACATATTTTTCCATCAATTTCTAAATGAGTCTGAAAGATTGATCGTGAACATTTGACATCTGGGATAACAATGATTGGAATTAAATAAAACACAATCAAGTATAACAATGTCTAAACTAATGTGGTCTTTTAAAATAAAAAAACTTGGACATATTAAGAATATCTTTTGAAATTATATACATAAACAAATTGATAAACTTTTTTGATTATTAAGACCATTATGAAGTACATGTAATAAGATGCCCATTATGTGTGGTGCTATAAAATAATTATGATTAAAAATATCAAGCGGGCAGATTAGAGAAGGTCACGATAAATGGCAAAAACAAAAGGCCCTACACAAGACGCTTAACACAACATAACAACTACAGTGAAACATGGCAATGGTGCTATTTGGTTTCAGAGTAGCGCACCAAGATGCTAATTAAAATTCACTGTGGGAAATTGCACTTTTATTTTGTCAGGTGCGGGTGTTGCATATCTGATTCGAGACAGATCTTTCCCTTGCCTCGATAACCTTCACACAAATTTTGTAAGGTCGTGGGTTACCAAATTGATTATTGTGAACGTTGTTTTCATTATTATTAGCTAATGATAAATCATATTAAAAAGCAAACACGCCTTCCTCTCTTCTATAACTTAAATCTGATTAAAGGCGGGTGACCCGATCATGGTTCGATTGTTCATGTTTTCTTCCTCACGTTGAAGCATATCACCAAACCACCTGATTCCAAATTTTGAGTTAAATTAGTCCAGCCGTTTGGATAGTAGAAGCAAAAATATATACTTAATTGGCCCATTGGACAGTGTGTGTTAATAAATGTGGTATACCACTCTTGGAGACGTTTTTGTTCATCAAATCAAAAAGAAACATTTCCTGTGCATAAAATGTCACTGGGGTAATGAGAAAAATATGAACTTTCTTCTGATAGCATAATCTCTATTTTGATGTAGTAAAGTGGAAAGTGGGGAACGAGGTTGTTGACCGGGTCATCCACCTTTAAAAAAGGTCATTATACTTTTCAAATGTACGTTTTCTTCGATAAACACTATTTTTTGAAAGATTTTTTTTTCAGTTGGAAAATACTTTTACAGCGATAGCATTATTTTCATGTACATGCAAATCGTAGTCGGTTTCGAAAAGAGTAGGGTGCTACCCACTGGTTGTCCCAATTCATCCTGGAGCTATTATGAACCCCATTGGAAACAATGTCTATGTAGAAGGTTACTTGAATTATCCTGGACAACTCTCAATATGATTGAACTAAGCCTACAATAAAAAATAAATAAATTAAAATGCTTGTATAGCGCATTGTATCAAAATGCGCTTTAAGAGAAACATGCAAATCCAAGATAAATGCATACAATAATAACGAAATAGTCATAAGATTAGCAGCGTAGGAGTGAGTTTTGTATGTGTTGTAGTTAGGCAATTTGCGAGTCCGGCAGAGCTCGAAGAAGAGTACCACAATTCCAGCATTACCAATAAGAAAAATAAAGAGGGTGCCTCTGAAATCAAGATTGATCAAATTGACTCAATACAGGTCTTTCCCACATCTGCCCCAGATTTTCTCATCATTATTAAAAGGAGCGATAACATTCCAACGACTGTCTGGATATTGTTAGTTATGTTAATTGTAATGATTTCTGGTGTCATCTCCTGCGTAGGCTGCGTAATGGTATGGGTTGGTGACGTCATTACCGGTGTAGTTCATGGTATATGTTGGCTAGTGTCCACCATAGTTGTATGTTTCTGATATCATAAGCATTCTTTTCATGTCAGACAAAATGTTGTCATACATACCTTTACAGCACCAAAGTTGTCAATTTTAAAGGAGAGGATATTGGAAATTAGTATTAAAACTATTGTCAGTGCTAAATGTCTTTACCGACCATTATTGTGCTATAATGTAAATTCAAATGATATTCAAGCAGTTGACCAGATAAAGGAATGTCGGAGACTCTACATTTCAATGTCTATATTGTTCTGATACAAACCCCAATTCAAAAACACATAGCATAGCATTTGCTATCCACACCGCATACTTCTGGAGTCAAGTAGAAGTCTTTGAGATGGATGGGGATAAGAGGAGGTATAGTGTTCTTCCCACAATGCAATTCTTCCAATACAATTTTTGTACTGGGTGTCACATGAATTTATAGTGACAAAAAGTACCTAAATGAAAAGAACTCATCCCAATCTTGCAATTTAAGTACTTTTGTCACTATTAATTTATGTGACAACCAGTGCAAAATTGTATTGGAAGAAATGCATTGTGGGAAGAACACTATCCCTCCTCTTGATGGGGATGACATTATGCCCGATCAGCAATCAACTAGAAACACTGTTTAGAAAATGGCACCTTCTTTTCCGGACCTCTACTAAGAAAATGTACACTACGGTACCATAACTTTGTCTAAAAATGTCTTAACGTGACGGTGACTGGAATTGATATACAATCCACTGGCCTTAGGTTTAGTTTTTCACTAATGTTCCCCATAAAATAAACATAGCTTATAGATCACAAAACTAAGAGCTTAGGCCATATTATTTCAAGAAAATAGGTCCTGTCTGTCAAGTACTGTCTAAAATTTCAAAACCTTAAAACGTATTCCAAAGAATTATCACAATAAAATCGTTTACGTTATTAAGAAGTAGTATCTAATGAATTTCAAGTTGAAATTTACCAGAGTATTTCCTTATCACAAGCTTAAGGCCATTTTAATCTCTGATGTTAATTTTAAGGTGAAGTCAATCAGTTTGTTTTTTAAAAATATTTTGCTCAACCTGTGAAAATTGGGTGCATCTTAATCGTTCTTCCCCTGCCTCTCACTCAAATCAATCGATCAATCAGTTTACGTCTGTTAGTGCTACTGAGGAACATATTGAAGAAAGAAACGAAAGCAGAAAAAAACACGATACACTAACCAATCAACTTTCCCCACAGTGGAATAGAATGGCATGTGTTTCAAATTAGAAAACATTTTTCTATGTTCCACGGTATTTAATTAAATTTCTAGCAAATACCATATGTGGTTTGTTAAATTATGAAGAATTTCTATAAATGGTATAAACAACAATTTGTCTGTGAAGGCTGTCACTATATAATTAACTATAATACACTTTTGGTTGACCAAGCACGCCATATAGGGTAGTCTGACCAGGGCTCAGCTGATCGTGTACTCTAGCAATATGTCGACCAACTGATTGCCATCGCTGAGGGTCTTCATTTGTGTTTGAAGTGATTAGCATGAAACTGAACCCTGTGCAAGGGGCTTTAAACGGTTTATTAATAGGGCTTGTTTCTGTTTGGAGGTGACGTTTATTTAAAGGGACGCAATGGCATAAACAAATATTCAGACATATTGAAATTGACCCTTACTGAAATCACTTCCACAAATTTTACCCCCCTTTTTTGCGAATGTTTCCCTTTTGATCCCCACCAGGGCCCGTACCTCCTTTTCCCCCTTCCCCTTGTCCGCTTTCACTTCTCGCCGGCCCGTCTGGCTGCCACATTTCCTGCCATTATTTGATCATGCATTCATCAGCTCACAGACCATAATTGCAATAGTATATGTGCTAATCCTGGCTAATCCGCCTTTCACTTGTCAGATCAATATCTTCCCACGAGCCTGAGTCAAAGAAAAATGTCTGAATCCCAGTCTGAATACTTGTGAATTGTGTCACAAAACATGCTGGATACACTGTAAAGCATGGCAGGGATGTCAACACATTGATTTTCCGTGGTAGGAATTGCCACCAACTCTTGCTGTTTTTAATGTTTTACAGAATGTAAACATCCAATTTTTTTTGTTTTCAACTTTGTGAAGTGACTTAATTAAGGGTAAATTTCATTATGTCTGAATATATTTTTTTATGTATTGTGTCCCTTTAATATTATGGCATATGCTATGTTAGCGGTGCTCTGGACAAAAGTTGATGCCAGAATTGAGAATGATTTTATTTGGCACGTTAAACAAAGTCTATACTCCCTTTATAAGTTATTATACGGATGCTTTATGTAACTCTAGTAGATCCAAAGTACTTCTGAAAAATTAAATAGATGCAGTACACCGAAAGTTGTGGATGACTGGTTGACAACTATGGTGGATAAATATGAAAAAAAATGTTGCGATGTGTCAAGTGTGTGTGTGATTGCGTCAAAGGATCATCTGCGCGTCTAATTTCCACAAATGGACGCGTACATGTTTTCAGAAGTAATGATCTAGACTCACGCTAATACACGTAAATGGCATGTCACAGCATACGGTCTAGTTATCCAACAGGATATCATGATAAATTATTTGTGCCTACTCTAATCTTTATAGCAAGAACTACATCAACTACATTGACACCACAAAAATATGCACCATCATAATGCCAAGAGTTGGTATAATCAGATGTTGATACCATAAGCACTATTGGACATTTGGGCCTAAATCGTGTTGATATTTAACCTTTTACCGCGCAGTAGGCTTGGGGCAAGCACTAGTTTGACGCCTACGTTGAATTATGTTAGTTTGCATGGATCACTCAGCTGCTTCAAGCGGGGGCAATATTTAGCAAAGGCTATTTTTTTTTGATTTTCTTCTTTTCTGAAATAAAGGACGACCCTCTGTTTACTGTATGCTTTTCTTTAAGAAGAATGATAATCAAATGAATGTCGTGGTTCGCACAATTAAGGTATTATACATACACTATCATCTATACAATATGTGTTGTATGTGTGTTCGCTCTTTGTATGATTTTGCCATTTGTGGGGAGATAGTGCAGAAATATGAATGGCGCATTTACTAACAAAATCTAAAATCTATCACTTTTGCAGAGGTTAAGTGGCATTGGCACTGAGCCTTAGGAAGAGTTTAAGATGGGGGGGGGGGCACTGCGAGAACTCCGTGTGCTGGAGGGTTGGGTGGCAGTGCCAGCGAAGGGGGGGGGGGTATTCCCCGTTTTTCTTCTTTCCCCCGCCCCCCCTCCCCCCTCGGTCAGAAAAAAATGATCTCAGATTTTTTGGCAAAAAATCAGCATTGGGGCCAGACAAAAAACCAAAAAAAAAAACACAAATCACCAAATTTGGGTAACTATCAGCAATTTGGGCAAAATATTTAAAAATCGGCCTACATCAAATTTTGTAATTTTTTTCCCCCCACAAATGACTTTTCCCCCGTTTTCTCCCGCTCGCTTAAAGAAGTCGGCCAATAGGGAGGGGGAAGCTTTGGAATTCTAATGTTTTGTTAAAGTGTTAAGATTATTGGGGGGGGGGGCTCAAAGCTATTTGCGGCCCATCCACCGTTATTGGGGTGCCGCAGCCCAAGCCCCCCCCCCCCGCTCTTAAGCGCCCGCATTGTTTATGCAAAACCCTCCCGTAATTCCAGTGGCGTTGGATGGCTCTACCTGCAAATGGGAACCATGCAAAGTGAATATAAAAAAGAGTTTGAGTTCTAAACTCTTAAGTGGATGTATTTGTGATAGTGGGCACCCACTGATCAAAAACTCTGAAAATGCTGAAAAAGTCTAAAATTCAAACAATTTCCTATCCTTTAACACAGGATGATTTTGATGAAAAATCTGAAATCAGATATTAATCTGAGATTTCACAGCCCTGCTATGTAAGTTACATACCCTAACTACGAAAACTTTTTAAGAATTTCAAAAGAACAACCGCCACGTGCTATGAATAAACGTTTTTAAATAGCCCGCCAATGTAGTTCACACTTTGCACAGTAACGCAAATTCTTCGAGGTCGTGCGTTGATTTGATATGAATAACGATTACTACGAGAACGAGCACCTTTTGTTAGAGGGTACGCCTGAATGAAGCGGAGAGAAATGTTTGTACATTTTAAAACCAGTTCAACGCAAAATCTTCGAGGTCATGCGTTGATTTGATATGAATTACGATTACTACGAGAACGAGAACATTTTGTTAGAGGGCACGCGTGAATGAAGCGGATAGAAATGTTTGTACATCGTAAAATCAGTTCAGGAACCTATGGAATAAGCATTGTAACTGTGTAAGACTGGAGCCATGGGAACTGTGACCTACCAAGGTACTCGTTGTAAAGTTTTAAAGTCTAGAAATATGCGATGATCCAGAGTGGTGTTCGTCCAAATATAAAAATATTAAGTTGTGTGCGAATTTATTTGTTAGTTTTTATTTTTACAACATTTGGTGCTGGAACAAATATTAACATATGAATGTTTCCATTGATAATAACAGCTAATAAACATGATTTTTAGACACTTGAAGATGAAATTAGGAATCATATTATCAACAAACACTTCGTATTGTTCAAATTATAGACAGCATTGGATTAGAGCTAATCAATCATCATAGTTTGGGACAGCACACAAAGGGTTATCTTAACCCAAAATTGAATGACAGAATGAATATACTGATATTGTTATTGAGTTTGTTACTTTCATAAAGTTCAGAAAGTAACAAGTGGCAAACCAACGCATTTATAATTTTACCTAACGTAGATCTTGGCAATGACTTAGTCATAGTTTAATCGGATATTGTCTTGAAATGTATTTTATCACCAAATAAATTAGTGTTTTATTCTTATTAGTTAATAATAATAATGCAAAATGCAGTTATTTGATCCAGTAGAAGTTGTTCTGCAAGAAATTTGTGAAATTTCAATGTTTGCAGGATGGTCCTAAATAGAATACAGGATACCATAGAGGACCATCTAACTGAGGCCCAGCGTGGATTTAGAAGAGCCAGGGGTACATCTGATGCTGTGTTCATTGCTAGGCAAATACTCGAAAAGGCCAGAGAGAGGCATGTACCTATCCACTGGGGTTTTGTCGACTTCAAAGCATCCTTTGATACCATCTGGAGGGATGCTCTGTGGAAGTGTCTGAGATCAATAGGAGTGGATAGCAAATTAGTTGACCTCATTGAAATTATGTACAAACAGACTAAGTGTGCAATGATAGTAAACGGCAAGATCTCAGAATGGTTCAAGGTGGGTGTAGGGGTTAGGCACGGATGCCTTTTATCGCCAGTCCTATTCAACTTGTACCTGGAGTTTGTCATGAAAGACCTTCAACAGTTAGATACAGGCTTAAGGATGGGTGTCATCCAAATAAACAACATCCGTTATGCTGATGACACCACTCTTCTTGATGTCTCCTTGAAAAGCTCCAAATTGCCACCGATGAGCTGGATAAGGCATGCAAGAAGTGGGGTATGAAAATCAACCCAGCTAAATGCAAGATAATGTCAGGCGATCCAAGAGATATCACACTCAACTCAATGCCAATTGAGAAAGCACATCAGTTTGTGTTCCTGGGAAGCAATATACCATCAGTGGAAGAGGATATCAAAAGGAGAACTAGGCTTGCAGCCTGGGCGTTTGCTCGACTTAGAAGCACAATCTGGTCTAACCATGACTTCTCAAGATCGCTCAAGACCAGGATTTATAAGGCATTAATCCGACCAATTGCAATCTATGGAGCTGAATCATGGACCCTTACAAAATCAGCCAAACAAAAGTTAGAGGTGTTTGAAATGAGGTGTCTGCGCTCCATATTAGGTGTGTCACTCAGAGATAAATTGAGAAATGAGGTGATAAGGAACCAACTTAACATGGAAAAAACAATAATATATATGGTGTCCAGGCTTCGTCTCAAGTGGTTCGGCCATGTCATCAATAATGCCAGTAACGAGGGCGCCCACATCAATCTACCACATAGTGACTTCACACAAACCAAGGGCAAAGAGGACGCCCACCACTTCGTTTGAAAGACCAACGTCCAAAAGGAATCAACATTCCACTCATGAAATGGATACAACGGCAACCAACATACAGAAAACGAGGCCACACTCCAAGGAAAGCTAAGGAACCCTGGTTCTATGCTCCTAAGGCCAAACAGTCACGTTTATACAATCAAAACTTAGTATTTTTGCCATTCTGTTCTTCAGTGCCTCTCTTGTGGTTACAGATTCCTCATTTTGTAAATGGGGTTCTGCGGTTATTATTGCTGGTTCATATCTTAAAACTATGACATATTCGGAGAATTAAGCTTACAGTTATCCTTTTAATACCTCACAACAAATAGAGCTACAAATAACAATTTTAGATATAGGTGAACAATACAATGACTATTTGTATTTTGATATTCTTATATCAGATAGTTCGTATTTTCAAATATTGAGAGATGCATTGTTTTTGTTCAGTTTGATGCTGTAGACTTTCTAATAATAAATTTTGTCATTCAACCATACCAAACTATATGTTTTCCTTCCTCTCTCAAACTTCAGCTAACATTAAATGGCTACAGATGGCCAAAAAAATATTCAGACATAAATGAAATAACCCTCACCTGAAATCACTTCCACAATTTGAAAAACAAGTTTGGGTGTTTTCATTCTGTAAAAAACATTAAAACGGCAAGAGGTGGTGGCAGTCGGGTGGCAATTTCCTGCCACGGAAATGAATGGTGATTGACAGCCCTGCCAGAATTTACAGTCTAATCATATCAGCACACAATTGTGAAAATTTCAAAAGCTCAGACTTGATTCAGACATTGTTCTTCCGAGGCTTTTTTTTTGTATTAAGATTTGTCTTACAAGTGAAAGGCTGATTAGCCAGGATTAGCACATATATCAATTGTCAACGTGAAAGGTGAATTACCCGGGATTAGCACAGATACATACAATTGATCTGTAAGTTGAAGACTGCATGCTTTTCCAAGTTTGATAAAATACTGGCAGTAATGGCATCATCCTTGTTGAGAAGTGAAGCTTACAGGAAAATATGTTAGTCCTTTGTCCCTTTTTACAAAATATAAACACACCCGAATTGTTTTGAAATATGTGGACGTGATTTCAGTAAGGGTCTATTTCATTATGTCTGGATATCTTACGCCATTGTGGCCCTTTAACAGAGGCGAATTTCATTTCAACATGTAAGTCCTTAACAATTAGGCTTTTTAATTAAATTGGAAGGTAACTTATTTTCTTATATGAGCGTGACATACACCGTGCCCATACACGACTAAAAACACAGTGATACGTTTATAATGAGAACATATCTCTCCTCAATTTCAATTGTTACGGCTTCAGGGCACAATATTTGTGGTGGAATTCCCGTGCCCTAAGCCATGTAAAGGCTGACAGGCGTAAACGGATTTGTGATGTTCAATATGTTTCTTGCCGACAATCTCAATATTCGACGTTGGCTTTCATGTACAATTACATGTCTTTAAAGGTAATGGTGAAGATAATTGCCTACAATTAACTGCGTTTTTTTTGGGTTTTGTTTTTGTATGTACAAAACAAACTCTAACTGATTTTCCATATAAATGACTGTGATATTAATTATGTGGAAGGACAGTTTCCTATTATTGTTTTGCTTGTCATACTTTTAACATTTGATAGCGTAAAAAATATAAACTATATTTGTTTCAAATATCATTCCGTCATGCTTAAGATATTATGTATATAGGCCTAACATAACGTTCGATTTTTAAAATAAGTGTTTAAAAGATTTTTTAAAAACTAAATTTTTATGAGAATCTTTAGTTAAGGGTTATTGCGATTCAATTAGCGATATGTGTTTGCTTAAAATAAGATCGGCACTCTTCTAAAATAGACTTCTTAAAGAGGAAATATTGTCCATTATAGTTATAGGTCAAATGCAAAATTTAAACTATGTTTCAATAAAAACACATAATGATAAAACTTGAAACTCCTGTTGTAGGCATGGGTAAAGCCTGACGAATTGCACATCATTTTCTCAGTCAAGAGACTTTGACCTTAATATAAATGCACCCTCTTTTTTCAAAGGCTCTTTTCTTAAAAACAAAACTTGTTGTAATAACCCTGCATGCACCTAACCACAAACGGTCCTCGGAACTTGGGCTGATAAAATAAGGTTGAGTGAGACATACACCTGTGGGCGGGGGTGCGGAAACGCTAGCCGGGGTGCCTTGAGGCTGTTGCCGCAATCTTTTAAGATGATGTTTGTTTTAAGTTTCTGTAGGACCCTATTGTACTTGTTGGTTTTTGGCATTGTTTTGAACTTTTCAAGTAACGGATTGTGGGGGGCACCACATTGGGTAGAGTGCGACCTTTAAGTTGTACAATCATCTTTTGTATCCCTGATCATGCGTGAAATGCAGAAATAGGCTAAGACAAGAAATGTTAAACCTAGTGGTTCTTTGTTTGAAATACAATTGAACCCAATAATCAATATTATAACTTTTCTATTCAGTATGATTAAAGACATAGTGATCCAACCAAAGATCAAAATATTTGAAAATTTGCAGGAAGACATTGAAAGTGAAGGATAGAGTTGTGGAGAATTCCTTCTCACTAATTATTTTTTTCCACTGGAAGATCTATAGAAAACTTAAGGAAACAGCAATTCAATTATTGTAGTGATTAGTACGTGTCCGTACGTACCTTGTGACTAAAATAGCTCGATTTTGGTCTTATAAAGCTGGTTTTGGGCGCTACACTTGTAGGGTATATTAGGATACCTTACCGATGTTATAGGGACATGAAAAAATCTGATTTTTGATGAGTTATTTTGATTGTAAAACAAATCACTGATAGTCCTTTAACTCATAAGTTTAAAGGCAAACTAATATTCCTATAAAAAATATTGTCAAAAATTCAGGCTATAACACGTTCATCTCTGTGTGTAGATGGTGTGCAGGCCATCATTAGATATGAATTAGGACATTTACGATCCACAAATTTAGGAGTAGGACATTTCTAATTCACAACTAGAAGTTTAATTTTCAAAATTGTGAGTTTCATTAAAAAAGTTTGCCCTAGAGCTAACAAGAAAATAACGCTCCCTCCCTTTTCTTCCTTCTGCGGTGATCGTCGGTTTGTCCTCTAGGACGTTTTAGCATAAATAGATTTATTAAAAAATGTAATTTTTTGTACTTTGATTGGCATCGGATTATACCATAAATAAAACAACGGACCTTCTTTTAGAGAGCAAACTAATCAGTTTGTATTTGATATGAAGATCTCGCTATGCTGGAAATGTCCGATTCACACAGATCAGTATCATTTCACCTACACAGGTTTTTTTGTGAACATTGGTAGCAGCGTTTACTTATTTTGTTAAAATAATAAAAGGCGCGGTATAATTGATCCGGGCGGAAATTGGGCAACGGGTCCAAATGGCGGAAGAGGCCAAAATGAGGTAACAGGTGAATTTGTCAAAATGATTTTTTTTTATACAAAGTATCTGGGTAGTCTACTATAAATATGATATGCTGTGAAACTCCTTTCAAAGTAAAATTCCATTGTGTAAAGATATTCTTTTATATTCTTTCTTTCTATATAGACAGCCTATGGGCAATCGGCTGTGTTTCCTGTTTACTAGGCGTTTTCTCTTCTTTCTTATTTAGCTGGTATAGCCAGCTCACATATTGTGGTTACTAAGTGTCTTCTTCTTTCTTCTTCTTTCTGGGCAAACGCTCTTTTCCGAGGGGGCACTCACAGACATGATGTAGTGAAAGTGGAACACGGTGTAAGGCTGGCACTTTCAAACTCAGGGGAAATCAGTGACACGCTATGCAGATGCAAAATATAGTGGTCTTTGGGTTAGAGCCAAATTGACCATACATAGGGTTTTTTGTGTGGTACAAATTTGCTATTTTTCTGAACAATGGGTCCTTGAGAGTGCAAATAGGAGTGCCCCACCCGAGACCGACTCCTTAACTGCTATCTAGTTCTAAAACGCCCCACAAAAACCAATGGGCCGAATTCAGAGCCAAATTTGTTCAGAAGAACACTGACCCATGCCGGCATTTAGGGTGTTCAGCAGGTTTTGGATCAATGAATGGTCATGTATGCAATTAAAGGGGCATCTCTGAAAATTTGATTAATTCCTCCGTCTTCTTGCAAAATCAAACTACTAGTCATTATTACCAGATTCGCTCTCAAGAATCCCCCAGTACAATTCCTGCATACAGGGTGTTCACAGATTAAGCCCAAATGCTACATTATAATAAAGGGTTGATTCCTTGAAAAATCTATGAATTCCTACTTCTGCAAATTAAAGGTTATAATCACGAGATTCGGTCACAGGATACCCCTGGTATAGAGAGGCTGCATATGGGGTGTTCACAGATTAGGATCAACATAATGCCACAAATACCTCAATTAAATGGCATTCTTGAAAATCTATGAATCCATTCTCTCACAAATTAAAAGGCTATCAACACCAGATATTGCTTCACAGTATCCCCTGGTAGGGGCTTCATCAAATGGTGTTTCACAGATTTGGGGCCCAAATGTCACATTGCAATTAAAGGGTGGCATCCTTGAAAATCTATGAATTCATTGCGTCTTCTCATGCAATTAAAGCTATCATCACGAGATTCACTCACAGGATGTTTTTTAAACAAAAAAAAAAACCCCCCCCCCCCCCCCCCCCCCACCCCCCACCCCCCCCCCACCCCCCCCCCCCGCCCACCCCCCACCCCCCCCACACACCCCCCCCCCCCCCCCCCCCCGCCCACTCCACCCCCCCCCCCCCCCCCCCTGGTAAGAGGCTTCATTCATCAAAATGGGGTGTTTCACAGTTTGGCCCAAATGCCACAATTAATTACCAATTAAAAGGGTATTCCCTATAAGAATCTATGAATTCCGCCTCCTGCAAAATTAAAGTCTATCATCATGAGTTTTCTTCTTCTTGCCTAATTCCCATACACAGATCGAGGCAGGAGTCCCGCTCCTCTAGTCTGCAATTCCTTTGTTCGGGCATTGGGGTTACATCCCCCTTGAAACACAATTAAACCACTTGAAAGGCATTGGTGATTCATTGTTTTATTGACCCAGCTCCTGGTAAAATCTTTGGAGGCTCCCTCATGTTGGGAGTCCTGTCCTATCTCCTTCTCTGCCTGCCTCCTGTGTCACAATTTAGGCAAGAGCCGTCTATAACAGGATCCCCTTGGTGAGGGGGTCTATATAATGAGCCTGTTCACGAAGATTGGACCAAATGCCACATTAAACAATTAAAGGACCTTCCTCGAAAATCTACAATTATTTCTTCTTGTTCCACAGATTTGGGCCTCAAATACTACATTGTGATTAAGGGGTTTCTTTAATGCCTTCTTCGTAAAATTTAGGCTATTATCATGTGTTGAAGTTTTCAACAACCGATTCAAAGATCCTCTGGTGGTTGGGGTCACATAATGGGGTGTTCACAGATTGGTACCAGGTGTCATGAATTACACACCGGACACTAATGTTTAAATTTCAGGGGAAGTTTCTTTTTGATGTTGCAACCATATGGAGGTCGCCTTCTGGGGTCGGATCATCCACGGTCAAATATAACAAACATAGAAATTCTTTGGTCTGGAAAACCCACATAACGATCAGAGGTCAAATAATAGGAGCTGTGTTAGTGGTCATCCATGGATATAGATTATGAAACTTTGAAAAATCTAAATCCTTCTCCCACACATTTAAGGTCAAAGGTTGATCATGTTTGACACAGAATGGGTCAAAAGTCACCAGCTAACATTCGGCTCGCTTCGAGCAAGTCTATAGTTCTTTCTCTTTCAAGCTGCTTATAGCTCAGTAGTGGCTTGACCCATAGTGACCAGGTTTGCACCAAATACCGCTCAGGCGAAGCGCATCACCTTCCATTGACTTTGACCCCCCATCTGACCTTTACCTCTCGTCACAGGGTTCAAATAGTCTTTAAAATTAATTCGCAAAAATATCTTCTTTAACAGGATAATGCCGATATCAACTAAACTTGTTCAGAGAACCACCGACAATTGTTTCATAAGGGTGTTCAAGAATCAGGCGTCAAGGTCATTAAGGGGGTTCTTCCGGTCCGCAAGCCAAATATGCCATTTAAATGGCAAAATTATCTTCTTCCTCTCCAGATCATGCATTCGATAATCACTAAACTTGTTCAGAGGAACCACTGACCCATGCTAACAAGGGTGGTGCAGGAATAAGGATCAAAGGGCATAAGGGGTCACTTCCGTCAAAAAAAAAACCAATATTTAAAATATTCCAAATTTTTGAGCTAAATGTAAACATAAGCAGAGTAACATTACCTTCAGATCCTGTGCATGTATGTTAGCCAAGTTGCAAGGTATTTTTATTTTGAGGGTCAAGGTCATTTCCCAGGTCCTTGTCTTTCTGGTTTTTAGCTAAATATTTAAGATTTTTATTTTCTTCTTTTGGCTTTTTTTAACTTTTATTTTTATTTAGAAACTGAACAATGGCATTGTTGTTGTGTACCACAACTCACGGTTTTTTTATACCATGATCAGGTCATTTGTTTTAAATAGGGTCAAAAGGTCAATTTTGCCAAAAATGCTCAAATAGACCAATTGGGCTATTCTTCCGCCTAGGAGGACAGATAAAGCCCGTTATTGCTACAGTGATGTCACTTTAATGATAGATAGAGGTCTATTGTAGTCTCGACCCCCAAAGTATAAAAGTTCAGGCCAAAGGGTCAAAATCTAACAACAATCTCGAATGAGCTGAAGTTTTAAAGAATTTTTATTTATCTCCAGAAACTAAGCCTATAAATTTTTTTTTTATTTGAACTGCAACAAATGCATTTTTGCGAATGTCTAATCAGGTTTTTTATATCGGGGTCAAAGTCATTAAGGGGGTCCAAATGGTGCAATTTTCCAAAAATGCTACAATGAGACTAAATTGACATATCTCAGCAACCTATAGAAGACAGATAAAGCCCGTTAACAGAGCTTCAGATCCCTCACCAAGATTGTGCTTGACATGGGGTCAAAGGCGTGACATGCTTGACATGGGTCATATTTACATCGGCTGTGTACCATTGGCCTATGCCACATAACTTCTAGTTTCTTTCTTCATGGTCCTTTTTCTCAGATTTTTTGGAACTTTCTTAAATTTTGGAAGTCAATTTCAAAATTCGATATCAGTTAGCAACTGATCAATGAAACAAAAAGCAAATGGCGAGGCAAAAAGTCTGTTTGATATTTTACAATTACTCAAATGCCATACGTCCTTGATGATGTGTATGTGCGGTTGCTGCAACCCAAGTTGTTTTAAATGAATTTAAAAAATCCATTATATAGCACCTCGTTATTTGGTTGGTTCAGCATGACTGTCATAGTCAAAATTATGGTATTCACTTAGAAAATGTGTATACTTGCAATTATTTATTTTTTATTAGATCTTTTGCATTTGTTAGGTCTTACCTGGAGAAACCTATCAGCGGTATTACTTTAGCATGTTTGCATGTTAGGGGTGCTCAGGGATCAAACATAATCAAAACACCGATATAACTCATGGTGCTGTCAGCCATTCATAAATTCCCTTTTTTCTTTTATCTTCAAAACTGTCAACCTATATATATTCTATTCTTCCTTTAGCTACAGTCGGATTGTGTACCTTTTTTGTCAATTTTCGATGTTATTTTGTCTACTTGTATCTTGTTCCTTGTATGTTAGTATTTAATTAGTTTTGTATGTAATTTTGAGAGGTCACTGCACCTTCATGCCTTGCATTTAGCAGTGATCTCGTTTACCATTGGTACAGCAGTCTTTTGAAAGCACCTGCTTTTTGTACAGAACTATTTCTGTGAAGTACTATATTCTTGCTATAAATAGCTATATCGTTTTTTTTTCCAATTCCACTCATAAAAGAATGATGCATTATAATTTTCAGTCACTTATTCATGATGATTTTTTTCTCAATTCCCAATTCATCTACTATATTACTCTTAATTATTTATAATCATATGGCATTTTGGCTGTAATTTTGTGATGAACACAAAGAAATGTTGCTTATTATATAATTACAAACTAAGGTAGTTATCATAGTAAAAATTTCATAATCTTGCATTCATATAAAATTAACAATATGAAGTTTGAATCATTGCCGGAAATGGAATGCTTAGCAAGTTGCTTAAAAGGCACTATCCGTGATTTGCTAAATCTAAAAACGGAAACTAATAAAGACAAAGTGCCATTTTAGTCATTATACTGTCGCGTACGGACATTTACTGCAACATGTAATTGAAGGAGATTCATATCTTGAACACTGTCGTTTTCTCTTCTTTCTTCCATTTTAAGTCAATTTTTCAGTTGGAAAAAATAACAATGAGACCTACAGACTTTAACCTTCACATTTACCTTCAAGCTATTCCTACTAATTTCAAATACTTTGGACTCTTTCGGATCGATCACTAGAGTGTTTTAAAAAAGTTATAATTTTGAGTGACAAATTAGGTTTAGCCGTCCACCAATTTGATATCTTTTTAATTTTTGGGATTTGTGGATGCATAATAAACGTTCCATGACGTATGTTTTTACATATTCCTTTCATAGACATGGTATACTACATACCATCAAAAAGCCAAGCAGATTGGAAAACTAGAGCCATTCCCTACTCACTTTTTTTTAACAGAAAACAGTCATTGTCTCTAATTTGCTTTATGCTCCAGGTAGGGATTTTCGTGTTTTTGTAATCTCTCCCCACTTGCGGGCCTCCAATTTTGCAAATAAGAATGTAACGCGGTTGTATACTCCATTGAGATTTTTTCTATAAAGATGATACAAGCTGTGATGCAAGGCCACAATCTCATCATAATTACCCGTTCAATTTTCGTAGAAATTTCAGATATGAAAACTTAGACGAGCAATAACAATTATGCGAGTCAATTTTTTTCTCTTTCTGGCCTTAAGGTACTAAGTGTTTCCTTTGAAACCACCCTTAGACGTAAAAATTATGTTGGAAAGGCTACTAACTATAGCGAATTATCATAAAAGGTTAGTTTGGAAAAAGACGGTGTATTAGATAACTTTGAATCTAATGACATCGGGCTAAACCTAATTTTAATTTTTTTAAGCGTCTGGGAACGCTCAAGAGATCATGTATTTCAAATGGCATATTTAAAGTAAATAATATTTCTATACATATTTTCTCAGCCTCACATATAAATGATTAAAAGAATACAGGGTTTTCCCCGTACCACGGTCGTTTGCCATCAAGTTTTGCAAATGAGATTACAGTCACATGTACAGAGGGTACATTATTACATAAACTACTACTGTAAATTTCTAGTAACTTTTGACATTTGAAATGCCAAGATACCAGAAAACTAAAAAACTTAAATGTCAACACCAGCAAATAAAACACTTCAAAAACATTTTGACGGTAATTACCTCGTACATCCACACATTTCTATCCCCATATCAAGTGATTCTGTTTATTTAGACGGTCGCCGATCACAATCAATTTCTGTCGTTTTATTGACACACCTAACACAGTTTCTTTGTAATAGGCCTAGAAAAAAGTACATCCATAATACCATTGTCATATGGATCTTTGCATTCCTGACCTTTCAGGCTGCCGTTTAATTGGCTCTATCATACCACACCTCACATCTTCACTCATTCATGGAAGTCAGGTCAGATGCCTGGACAAGAGCGTTAGACTTTGAAATTCTTTACGTGAGAACACCTAATTTATTTTTCCTATTGCAAGCAAGTGATTAAAGCATTGAACTTTGAAGTCCTGCCTCATATGGGGATAGTTTCTATATCCGTAATACTCTTATTTTTTTTTAAAATTGATAAAAGATACACTCAGAACTTTCTTATTAATCTTTTTTTAAAAAAACCAGCAAAGTTTACCATTGCTTGCTTTTGGCATTTATGAGTGGGAGGTTTTGTTTCAACTCACCCAGCACCGGGCTGGTAATGGGTAACAAGCTTAGCAAACAATGAATGTTCACAGCTGATGACAATGATCCACATGATAGGGGGAAACACAACCTTGTCCGACTTTAGTCCTGACTTTACGCATAACCCCAGTTTTAGTCACATTGCAACCCTTATTCTCTGCAATTTTAATTTCCAATTAGGCTACGAAGGCTAACCTCTACTTAGAAATGGTGTATTTTTAAGGACTCGGTTCTATACATTTACAGAAAACTTGGTCATATGAAGAACAGAGGATACTTAAGAAATAACGGGGTCATATGGAGAACAGCTGAATATGGACCGCGAGGGTTAACGGATAAATAAACAAAACAAAGCAAAACAATCTTACACTACAGTTTTACGTATATGTACAGTGAAAGGTTTTACATATTATTGTCAACTATAGTATTTATACAGTGAAATTGTAAAATAACGGTTTTACCTTCTGCTTTTATTTTTACACACCCTTTCTCTGTATGTGTAAGAATAAATATTTCACTTTTTTAACTTAAAAACCTTCACGATAGGCTCAATTACATGATACATGGCAACTTTCCAGGCAGCAGTAGGAGTTTAAAAGGCTGCAAGTGATGTTATATCATAATAATAGCTATTAAGATATCCTTTTTTTATATTCTCCCACTTCTATCATCATAGAAAATAGCCTCAGAGAAATCTCTCTTGAAAACAAAAACGATTCGCATCGAGTCAAATATGCATGAGTCTTGGGATTGATTTTATCATACACTCGGCTGACCCTAATATCGATTGCCAACTACAATTACAAGAGCGAGCACTGAGTATCGGGGAAGACACGTGTGTGTCTGTGTGTCGACCTATGTAGTGTAGTTAACGAAGGCTGTTGCTTTCGTTCATAACACTCATCAGGTTCTTATATATGGTAGGTTATCTCGTGGATATGTCAAGATGTATATGTTCTGGGTCAAAGATGGTCAACTTCAATCAAGTATACAGTCAGTGGGTATATCATCACAGTGATTAATTTCAACTTTCACATAGCTGCTGATCTGCAGTTAAAATTATGTAATTAAAAAAAGAAATATTCAACTAAAACCAAATTGCCAGTTAACACTGGCCAATTAAGGAAAGCGTAGAAAAGTCCGTTTAACATGAAATTGTTCCTGTCACTAGCATGAATAACCTTTTAAAGATAAGCTCGATTTTATAAGAGGCCCTTACTATAATAGTTGGTTTCTTCTCGTTTCTTGACCAACAACTGTTGCTGTTCGTAACCAATCCTGATTTTGTAAGTGGTCTGTAACATACTTTAATATAGGTTCCCGTTCGGGTTCGCACTGTTCATCCGAATTCAACAATTGCTTCGTTCAAAGCGTCCCACAAAATCGAAAAAGTACATTTGCAAAATCGATTTCCGTCGGCTTGATATTCCAAATAGCCGATGAGCCAACGAGTCAACCTCCTGGTCATTCAGTTTCGTCCGATTGATTAATTTATCCGAACCTTCAAAACGCCGGCGATATAATGGGTAGTTGGATTACGGCTTTTGGTCAATTGTTTCAACAATTGGTCTTTTTCAATTCGTCCAGTGTTCGGGGACAAAACCAATAGATATTTATGCAACGTGATGGCACCAAAAATCAACATTTGTTTTTAAGCCCAATATTGATTGCGTCCAACTAAATTAAAACAGAAAGCTGTTTTACAATCATTTGAACATAGCTTAAATTAAAACTACTTTAAAACCTAAATAGAAGATCCAATTTAATGTTTTTTGATTTGTCCTACCACAAACTTTCGGAATTTAATTAAAATCCATGTAATTGAGAGTGCATCATCACTAACAAAATTGCGGTCATAACGTCAGTTCCGATCCTGTTAAGAGCCATTTCAAATGGTGGCCTTAAACTAATGCATGATACCCGCACAATGCAGGCCTATACTACGAATTCGAATGATATTTTTATGAATCCGATGACCAGAAGAAATCGGTTGGCCATATACTAACGAAATTGTATGACCTACGAATTTGGAATTACCACGACGAACCGGTGCAACCATTGACAAGTTAGAGTGCACCAGGTTGTTTGAAGTTGTTTGACCCCCAAGACGAACTCGAGTTGGCAATGTACAGTTTCGATTTTTGGGCAACTATTTGGAACTGAGCAATTGTTGAATTCGGATGGACATTGTGCGAAACCGAAAGGGAAAACCTAAATAACATCATTTTGATTATCTTTTTGGATTATCAGTCAATTGTCCATATCGTTTTCCAAGGTTAGCCAGTTGATGTAAAAGTCATGTTCCTGATCTCAATAAAAGTATTTTTAAATGCAACATTTTCGTTAAAGCCGGATTTTTTGGCTTAAAATAACCTTATCATGCCCAAATTCACCCTTCTTAAAACTTTGTGCCAAGTTTGTGCCTAAAATGTTCAGTTTTTATGTTATTCGCTCATAATATTTAAATCAATACTCATAACTTTATACATCAAGACAAGTAATATCATACAATTGTGGCTGTGGCTTGCGCCTGTAAGATGGCCTTTGTTAGTTACTACGTATAAGACATTTCAAAATTTTAGAAATGCCTTAAAGATGAAAGATAATTAATGTACTTTTCATACGAAAACTTGGTAATAAGAAGTAACACAGCCGTGCTCCAACAAACGTGAGCCCATTTCCAGTTGCGCATGTAGCATAAACTGTCCATACGGAACAACTTACTAATCTGGTTTAATGTCAAATTTTAACTTCATGAGGTTTTAAGTTTTAGATTTTTATAATTTAAAACGAACTACTAAGTATGTCTTTATTCTACGTTTATCGTCATGTGAGTAATCAGTCGTAACGGACTATTTTTAGCAAAATGCGGTTTTTTTGAATATATTATGAAAAAGTACGCCATTTATAACTCCTACTTTTGAGACCGCATTTGAAGTGTCAGTCTCAATTTAATTACAAATGTTTAGGCCTAATTAGGCTATTAGGTGTAAAATTTAATTTCTAACGGTAGATACCACTTTATTGCACTCTGGAAAACTGGAAAACTAGTTATGTAGATAGCGCCGATTTTAGTTTCTGTACAGAGATGTTTTTTTAAATGTGTGTGGCACAAAAAACTCCTCAATTTTTGGAAAAGTGGCATTTTCATTGTTTTACCAAATTGGTTGCTAAATTTTTGACCACAAAAATAACATATATTACAACATGTATGCTTAATTATTTTACACAATTCATGAATACGCACAATTGTATCATATATTTCAGTAAAGGCTCAATTTAATTGCAGATGTTTATTAGGCTAATTTAAGAGCTAAGTAGGTACAGATACGACTTTGTTGCAACTCAAAATTGAATTTCTGTTTGAGTGTAACAAATTCGTAACCAGTAGAAATTCGAACCTTGTTGCACTAACGGAAAATCACGGTGCGTAGTTACGGCACTTTAATTAACTAATTACTTCTTAATTAGCCAACTTAAGTGGGGAATCATTAGTTAATTATATATTTTAGAGAAATACATTTCAAATCGTGGCGTTATAATTGTTTTCATTAGAAAACTCACAACTGATGAAAACACAAAAATTCTATCATTGTAAATCATGTAAATGCAGTATATAGAAGAAACAAAACGAGACTTTTTTTGGCACTCACATGACCGTATGTTGTATTGCTATTAAGATCTATCTGTGGTACTGTATCTCTGTGTGGGGGGTGGGGTATCACATATAAAAATGGATATGGTGTAAGGCTGGGCGCTTCGAAACCCAGGGCATTCGGTGACAGACTAAAAAATAGGGCTTTGGGTGAGAGACAGCCAAAGGCCCCAAAATAGGGGTTTTCAGGTGACAAATTTTGCAAAGAATTTCCCAAATAGGGTCTTTTTAGAACATTTTGGCAAAAATGTCCAAAAATTGGGGTCTTGGGGGGGTGAACATTTGGGGTTAAAAATTTTAAAAAAAATGGTTTATTTGGGTGACATTTAACAAAATATATGGATCTTTGGGTGCAGCGGTGCTGAAGTGGGGGTCTTAAAACAGCCTTACATGCGCGTCACCTCCAAGATGGGAGGGCCCCCGGCATGGTATTGGGCCAATAATTGAGCATAGATGCTGACTTCAACGATTTGCTCTTTTGCTGTTACTGCAAAATGAATTGAAATTAAATCATTTAGACTTCAGAATGATAAATACGATAATTGCTTTACAATTCAATTTATTACCTAGAAATTTCTATATGTCTTACAACACAGACCTATTCAGTCTATTCTGCGTTGCTATCAACCCCTACCGTAGGCTACCATTTACACAGACAAGTAGGCATCTTGTACAGGTGAAAGATAAGATCTGAAATTGCCTCCCCACGTCTACTCAGTAGCTGACAATGCCTACCACGACATGTTGCAAGGTAAGATATGGACAATACGATAAAAGCCACGTGTGTTGCACTTGCCATTTCAGCCGATATCCATGCTCATAATGACCCTCTCCCAAAAGGTGTCCTAAGCAGGTATTTTGACCTCGGTATAAACACACCCTAACGTATTAGGTTTATTGCATGTACTACCCATCGTGGTACTACCCTAACTGAGTAGTATTTGGGACTGATTAAAACATCATCCCAACAGTATTTGATATAATTTCGATACACTAATAAAAAAAAAAATTGATGATTCTTTTGATACCCTAAAGAAAGCATTTTTTTTAATAAACGGCTTGTGTAGGGCAACGATCCAGAAGCCCGATATCAAAAGAAGCCCTGCTGCAACAACATGCCAATACGGGGAAACCCTTAATTAAAATCGCTCTTGGCCGAATCACGTAATCAAAGAACATATGGAAGAAAATCCCTTTTTAAAGCCTTTTTTTCAAGTCAACCTTGATTCACAGTCATTGAAATATCACGAGTACCGCAAATCGAAATAATCACACACCCTAAATACGGTAATTTTAACACGTGAAACCAAATACCCCTAATTTTTTATTTTTTTTATTTTTTGCTGTTTTGACCCCCTAAACAACGATACCGATACCCGAGTACATTGATCTCGAAAAATACCTTAATTACAACGTTGCACAAGAGACGAATATCCACTTTGCAATACAAAGTGACTACCCGGGTAAAAAGTAGTTTTAGTCAGTTGTCTTCCTTTTGTTTATTATTGAAAAAATAAAGGTCAAATATTGCCTCGGTAACATGAAAAAGGAAAAAGGTAGCAATAGTGCCAGTTTTACAAAAAAATAACAGAAATATAGGAAAATGACAGTTTTAAGTCCTACAACTGATAATGATCAAATTCATCCTGGGTAAATGGTTTCAAAATGACCAGTTTTCATTGAAGCTAAGTCCCAATTTTCTCACCTAGTCATTTCAAACCAAAATGATTATCGTTTCTACACATGACAAACCACAGATTTTTACGGGGTTTTTTTTACGTGTTAATGATCAGAAGCCCCAATAACCATGCGTATCCTTGTTAGGTTTTTGTATGGTAATTATATTAAAAAAAATTGTTTCTGTTTTGTTGTTTTGTAATTCTTTTTTTAATATAAAAGATCATAATAATTTGAAAAACATGAAGGTATAATTACTTTTTCTGAAATATTACCCCCAGTGTTATGTGCTACTACGCTATCCTTTTGTAAATGGGGCACACTATTTTTTTTTTAGTCCTTGGGACCTACAGTGACAAGTCATGACGTAAAATCTCATAATTGAGTTTGGCACATGTTTTTTGAAGACAAAAACATACATACCCTCAAATTACCACTAAAAGATGTTTTGCCAATTTAACACCCACTGCCACCAACGTTTTATTGATGCACACGTATTGAAATCTGGAACGTCTTTTTATTTCTACGGTGAAAACAGATTGTCTGTGAAGAGTACACAGATTCTTCTTCTCTGGCAAATGGCAATTCTAGAACTTAGGTAGTACCTGTAAAAACGAAGAACTTTAGAAACAACACACTCTAAAGACATACCAACATGAGCCCAAGGAATTTTTAAAATTTATATGCCTAGGTTACTTAATACGTTACCAATAGGACAGCCATTGATCAAAATAATTTAAACAAATTTTATATAATAATGTTTACAGACTCTATTTATACTAGACCCATTCTAGACATATCTATTAGCCACGTGAGGAACATGAGCGAACTCGACTTCAATATACAGCATTTCTTCCATATGTACCACCTGCCAAAAAAAGCCAACAACAAACAAACAAAAAACAAAAAAATTAAAAATACATAATTAACTTTTGCTATTGCGCTTCTTTAAACTTGAATACTTTTCGCCAACTTTTAACACCATTACAAACCCAAGTTTTCAATTAAGGCACATAAAATATATTCCAACAGACTATTACCTCTTTTCAGACTACCCTTTCAAAATGTCAGGACGAGCAGATTTCGTTTTGGATGCAAAGGGCAATGCCTGAAAAATTAGCTATATAGTACTGTAGCAACTGGGAAATTTAGAAACGCAACCAAATCTAAACGTAACCAAAGATATTTTAAAACTTTATCTGCCTGACCTACTTAATATTACCGCCAATGGTAGAGGAGCTGTCCCGTTATAATTATAAAACAATTCCTTTCTTACTTTAATATGAAGCGATATAAGAGAAGTAACTACAGGAAGTAAGAACAGTGTTAACAGACATCTCTTTATAGTAGACCAGTCCAGATCGTACTCTGGTTGGCTAACTGAGTAATATAAGCGAACCGACTTCATATCCATAGATATAAATTTTTCCATATTGACTACCTGCCCCCCCAAAAATAAACACAAACACACAATTAAATAAATAATATTTGCTATTGCAATTTGATTTAAGTTTAAAACATGTTTGGCCCACTTTTATAATGTTTTATTAAAGCACGAGATTGAAATCAATCTGGACCAACCATTTCTTTCTTCTTTTTAACTTTTCTTACAACTGTCATGACTGTGAAAAGCAATCAGATCTTTTACGGTGGAAAGTCAAACGCCTAGCAGAATTAGTTATACCTGTAAGAAAGAAGGACGTTATAAACAACAAACTCTAAACACTAACAATGAACCCGAAGAGATATTTTAAAACTTTATATGCCCTTGGTTCCTTACACTTCTGTCTCCCATATGACGCACGGATATATAAACAAGGACATTTTATTTAAATATGAAAGATTAAAGTAAAACTTGTTCACAGACTCATTTTATAGTAGACGCATTCAGATCATACTGGTAAAGCCAACCGTTAGGAATAGGAGTGAACTCGGCTTCATACAGGGTGAGTCAAAAAGATTTACACTCGTTTTGTTTACATTTTTCTACATCAGTGGAAACTCTATTACTGAAGATCAGTGACTCTCCACATACAACCACCAGATTATTTCTTCTAACTAGAGAATAATTAGAATTTTGATTTTTGAACCTTGCATTGAGAATGTTATGCTAACTTTAAGGATAGGTACCTATTTTTCACTCGTCCATCCACGGATTCACTAATTGCATGTTGTAGAATAATGGCCAAAAACTTGAATGAGTCTACCCAGTTACATCATACCTCCGTTTTGCTTGCTTTGGACCTCTGTATACACCTTCAAATATAAAAAAAATGTCAAACTATTTCATTAGTCGAAATCAATAAAATTATGAAATCTACAACCCAAATTGAAGCATTTTCAATGAATGTTCGAAAATTTTCACATATCTTATCGCGGCTGGAAACTTTAAATGATGCAAATTGAATGCAAATCCTAATGCAACAGCGGTTGAGACCACCATTTCACCGGTCTTCATAATCTGATGGGGGGGGGGGGCTACTTTGGAGAATTAATATTTGAGGACATCCACATTCAATGTCTATCTGTCTTTCCTTTTTTGCAGCTCAATCCTTTGACACTCCCCTCCCTCTCTTTTCTTTACTCCATTTCTGCTTGTCCTTTTCCCACTTCCTGCTTAAATAACCGGTAGATCATTTCCTTGTCAGGCCCATGGGGAGGTGACAACGGCACCCCGTCCCATATACTCCTGTTACGCTACTGTCAATGGGCTAATAATTGGTAAGAATCTTATCAACAAAGTTTGGTACGGACTTGGTTTAAGGTTACTTTAGAAACACAAAATTATACGCATTTTAGATGACAGTAACCCAATGGCTTAATTGCTGCTGAGGGCGTGGGACGTGAAGAATTGTACAACCGGTGGGTCAATGTGGTTTTTGGCGACTTTCATTTATTTACCATTCTACATATATACAAAAGGTAAACGTTAGATTTTTTTATTACCAAGACATTGGATATAATGATCTATTGGGTTTTCATGTATCAAAATACATTTCTAATCTTGTTAAGTATTTTAATATTTTTCTGAAATCGAGTGTAATCTTTTTGACTCCCCTGTATAATAATATAATTTCTTCCAAGTTACCACCTGCAAAACAAAAAACAAACGAATTAAAAAATAGATGAATGAACTTCTTTACTCTGCTTTAATTCTCTCTCTCTGGGGGTTCCTCTGATTTTCATTGTCAAACGGAACTGAGAAAGGATTTCAGTCTAACATATCCCCTATAACAATTTTTGCCTGGTTCATTTGGAAGAATTACAATATATAATAGCTTTAAACCTAAATGCACAATGAATTTCTATTGACGGATCCCAATCATAACCTTGACATGTTTAAATGCTATAACGAAATGAAATTAAATCATGTGTGACCAGAATAAATATGAAATGTATTTTTATTTGGTGGGAATTGCACTTGATTTTCGTAAAGCTTGTATATTTTATGGCAAAAAATTCTGACAAGGTAGTGACGATAGTGAGTGAATTTTACAATAACCATAGACCTCAATAACAATAAACTGAAATACGTGAAAAGAGAGAAAAAAGCAATAACAACAACAACAACAACAAAAGTTTTTTCGAGCATAGTTGACAAACATGTTTTGTTGCATTACAAATTTTGACAACTTACAGATGAGTTATAATCTGCAATGAAGAGCTCAACAATCAACCTCAAGAATGCAAGGAATTTTATCGACGGATCCCAATCATAATTGTTTACAAAAATATCCTTTGCAACGTTGATTTTTTTTTTGGACAGCAGTCTTTATTGAAACATGTGAATCTTATACATATTACTGCCACTCAGTGGCTCATATATACAAATTACAATATACCATTAAGGTGGATAACCAAGAACATATTTAAAGAAATCATAGGGGGAAAAAGATACAAAATTAAATCATTAACAAATGCCACATTTACCATTTTTTAATAAAATTAGGACCAGTAAGAGTGCAGTCCGCTTGGTACGTTGACTTGCACACTGTATAGTAATAATGGATGTTCTTCTTGTCAGTTTCCCAAATTTGGGTATTTTTCCATCACTTTTTTTCCCTGTAAATGTGGAATTTTTGCAATTGTTAATATCAATGTTACATTATACATCACGTTTTGAACCAATAGAAACACCAGGAAGACATATTTTATTTTGATTGGTCTTACTTTCCTATCCTTTCCTAAAATCATCCCAAAATGGCACAATAACACATGGCAATCTGCAAAAAAGATGGCCGTATTGATTCAGGGTCTTTCTTACAAAAAGTACCTAAGAATTCATTATCTCTGATATTTCATTTTTGAACAATTGAGTATTTGATTAATTCTGTGACTGAAACCACCTCAACTATAGCAGTCGAAACTTAAAATTCAAAAAACATACATCTTTCCAATCAATTAACTTGGATAGTAAATTCCGTTTGCCACTGCTTTTTTATTAAACTTTTCCCGTTTAATTGTCGTACAAATCTATCCGATAAATATTTTACAACCTTTTCTTTGTTTTAAACATACCTCGACATTACTGGGCGAAGGGGTTTTCACCTTGAAGGTATTAAATTTATCAAGTTCAAAATTAACATTGAATTGATCTTAAAATGCCATTTATACTCCCATAAATTGAGTTTTAACCACAGATATATCGCTAAATATTATTCTTTCATAGACATGAATGATCCTCTCTCAATAAATCATTGACAAAGAATACACCCCCTTTCCCCCAATGAGCATAATCAAAACACACCGATTGACCATCAAGTTTAATTTTGTCCAAAAATTCCACCAAAGGGACTGTCTAAGCAATCCGATTGAAACAATGTTACTATTATTAACAGTGTTTAGAATACGCCCAAGAAAATAAAGTGTCCTACCAAAATGTTACGCACTGCGTCTTTTCAGTTATTAATCGGAAGATACCAAAAACGATAGGATGAATCTTACTTACTAAATTTGTACAAAGACAAACAATTAAAAAAAACCCATTCTTGCTCACACACCTATAACCCTTCGAATCCGTTTTTACCCTTCAATCATTAATATGCATTTCTACTTTGAATTTTTAACCAACCTTCTCATCATTTGGTAAAATGATCTCTTTTTATTTGTCATGTTTCTCCTTCCTAGAAATTTTAAAAAAAAAATCTCATCATCATTTAAAATTCTTAATAAAATCTTTATTTGATTTTGGTAACATTTGAGCGATGTAACTTAGTTTAGGCAATATTATGATTTCACTACAACCACTTACCCAAAAACGTCAAATTTCTTTTACTCCAGGGACTGACCTCACTTATTCATCAAAACATAAGATCTTCTTCATAATTTTCATTCCCCTTTTAACATATTTTTACTGAAAGCAAGTTCCTAAAAAGCAAAACAAACACCATCAAATTGGGCCACTGTTATTTCAAGTTTTTCAAATTGTAGGTATTTCTGTTCTTTGGATCCATCCACACAGCTATGTTTTTTATATCTATTTAAAAACATATTCTAATGACTTTTCTGAACATCAAGAATGAAGTGGTGTCATCTTTCGTATTTGAGTACTTGAATTAACTATTATTTATGATTCTCCCCAATAATTATCATTCTCTCGTATCATGGAGGCTAATATTTCAGCGCACAAAAACAAATATGGTCTGGTGCTAAAGGGTTAGCCCATTGGTGGTCTGCAACTCTACGCTGACTTTGAAAACTCTAGAAATATGCCCATTTACAACACAGATGAGTAGCATTGTTTACAAAGTTTCAAACCATGTTACATATATCATTACCAAATTAAAGAAACGCGCTCAAAGTCCTTCAAAATAAATCATGCGATACTGTATCAAAAGCTTTTTTTTTTCAAAGTCTATCAACAACCACATCCCCCGTGAATATCCTTAAACCTCTGTATAGTTGAATAACTCATAAACTAGACGAATGTTTTCGCCAATAAACCTGCTTGGTACAAATCCAGTCTGATCTTCAGAGATCAATTCAGGGAGTACAGATTTGATACGATTGGCAATACAGGCCGACGCCAATTTATAGCTAACATTTAGAAGTGAAATCGCCTCCAATTTTTCAAAAATTGGCTTGGTTTCCTCCTGTTAGGAAGGAGAGTGGAATTGACCAAGTTTTGGACTTGTGTTAATGAATCCATTCCTAAAACCCTTCATTTCAACGATCTCAAGAGAAACAAATACATCAGACCAAAACATTTTGTAAAAACTCCACAGTAAAACCGTCTGGTCCTGTCGTCTTATTGATATTCATCATATTTTTGAGAGCATTGACAATTCGATCAATGTTAATTTCCCCCCTCCCCCTCCAAAGCATTCGATCGTGTCTGATTTAACTTATTATATTTCAAATTTTTACCAATTTCTTATTACCCGTTTCGTTATTTTTTCTTAGACAAATTCTCATAAAAACATTATACCACCAGATCCTTTTCTATGTACCATCTTGCAAGGTTTACTGTCTGTTCCATCTTTCTTAACAATTCTGTTTATCTGTTGTGATTACAAAATTCCTTTTTATCAAGGTTTAAGAAATAATTGAAGGTTTTTCCTCCCTCCTCAATCCATTAAGCTTGAAACGCGAACAAAGCTACCACTAATCTTCTTATTTCTTCTCCTCGAGTTCAAGTTTCAATTCGTTTAAAAAAAAAAAACAACAACTCATTTATCATTTGTTCAACCTTGGATTCTCGATTTAATAAAGCCTCTTCATATATACATAGTTTAAAATTTCGATTCGTGTTTGTCAAGGATTTCGTCTTCTCCTCTTTTATTAAAATTTCTTTTCCTTCTTGATGAATTTCATTGATGACACCTCTAATTTCCAATAACAAAACCTCTAAAACAATTGATCGCTGATATTTAACTCTAAATCGTAAGGATCAATATCACTAATATTATCCCTATTATAGGGAGAAAACGGCATAATTGTGTTTTTAATTTTATTAACCCTTCTTGACGGCATTCTTGACAACATCCAAATATTCTTCATCCTAAGTGAAATCTATTCATTTCCACGGAGCCCCTACCTTCTTTTGATGTTACCATGACATAGTTACAACTACCATAGAATGGTCTGTCCTGTAACCCCCGGCACAAAATATCGACATGATCAATATGACATTTAAACCTTTCGCGATTACACCAGGAAAAAGTCCTTAGATCTTGCTTTGCTTAAGCGGGATTATTCTTACCTCCAAGAAAACTTTTTATCAGGTTTTAAAATCCTCCAAGGGTCAGTAAGTTCCCAATATCTTCCTTTTATATTTAAAATTTTTTCAGTTGCTTTTGGAGTATTAACATCAATAATTGAAATTATCCATATTTTTTGATCTTGGACTAAATTGAAATCTCCACATATAATACAATGAGGGTTTTCCGAAATTTACCCACCGCTTTGTTTCTTGTCTCAAATGATCATAAAATTAGGCTTATCCTCATGGTGGGCCCCTATAAACAAACTAATTAATTATCCATGAGCTCACGTCAAATCCAGTACAATCCAATTTCCTGCTTGGTCTCGTTATATTTCGTATTGCAATTCAAAATTATTATTCATTAAGACCGAACGCCCCTTGAATTGGTTTTGTATTGCCCGCTGTATAACACTCATATCCCCATTCAGATCCGACATATTTCTTCCCCATTTCTGTGGTTCCCTGAACATCTGAAGACAATATATGGCAAATTTCCGTTTTTTCCCTTGAAATAATATCAAACATCTTTTCTTTTAACGTTGGTCACTCAAACCCCTACAATTTATTGACATATTGCAACAATTTGATCCATCATTTAATAAAACGAAAAACAGCTTTTTTAAAAATTCACACTTTTCAGACATACAATTAATACCATTGAAAAGGCTGTCATTTTATGTTAAATAAAAAAATTACTAATATAAGAATAAGAAAAATCAATTTAGTCCAAAGGGCAAACAATATTGATACCCAGAAAGAGACAGAGAGAAAAAACCTGTCCCACGACCAACCAAACTGACATTCTAATCCCAAAATTTCAGTAACTGATTTAGAGATATCATGCACTTTTTTCTTTTTGGATAGATGAGTGACAAGATTGCATTATACACATGTCTTACTTTTCAAATCTTAGACAGATAAACAAAAATAAAAATAATAATAATAATAAAAAAAAAACACAACCCTCCCCACCAGCAGAATTACAAGATCCCAATGGGAAAAACCCAAACTTTGCAACGTTGAAATGCTTTAATGAAAGTATCGCCCTTGTCCACAAATTTGAAAACAATTTGGAAGTTTACATTCTGTAAAACAGTAAAAACAACAAAAACTGCAGGGGATTCCTGCCACGGAAAATCAAGGGGTTGACATCCCTGGTAGAATTTGGTAAAGGTTTTATTTAGAAGTCCCATTGATGCAAATGAGGTTTATTCCGTAACAAACGGCTGTGTGAGATGTGCATGTGCGATGTGCTGTAGAGCGTGAGATTATATTCAAAAAGATAGTTTGCATACTTAGGACTTCTAAATGAAACCGCTACCCAGAATTGACGGTCTAAATGACAGAGTATTTAAAATTGATAAAATGCTGGCAGTAATGTGACATTACTGCCAGTATTTAACAAACTTGAAAAACATGCAGTCATCAGCTCACAGACGATTGTTATTGTATGTGTTAATACCGGTGTGGCAGGATTATGGTCCTTCGGGCGCAATATTCCGTTGTCGTCTATGGAGACCGGACTATGGCTCCAGGCGGACCATACCTCCCTTTACACCGGCTAATTCACTTTTCACTTATCAGATCAATATCTACTACACAAGCCTGACAGGAACAATGTCTGTAATCCGGTCTGAATGCCAGATACACTTTAAATTCTGGCAGGGATGACAACACCTTAATTATCCGTGGAAGGAATCTCCTAGAAGTCTTTCTGTGTTTACTGTTCTTACGAAATGTAAAGATGCAAATTGTTTTCAAATTTGTGGAACTGACTTCAGCAAGGGTCCATTTCATTATGTCTGAATATTTTTCCATTCCATTGTATCACTTTAAAAGCCAGGGTTGATAGAGGAGCGATAGATATCATCTATAGATGTTAGGTCCGAAAGGTGTCCATCGCTTTCCTAGAGGGATAGCATATGCGATTTATATTTTGTTTAGAAATTTTAACTACTTAGTAGTTTTAGCTTTAACTGTTGTTATGTTAAGTGGTTTTAAAAATGAGGTAGCTTTCTTAGTAGGCAATAGTTTGATCTAATGTAACTCACTATTAAGCTTCAAGCTTCAGTTTCAAAGGCACTCCAGCACAACACAAACAATCTGAAGCTATCTGTACATTAGTTCTATTTCTTCATTGTATTAAAATAATGCTAGCAATAATTACGCTATCTAAAAGCGGAGGCTCTATCTGGTCTTAAAAATCGAACTACCTAACATTCTCCTCCCAGTCCTCTTTTACACTCTCATCTTAATTTAAGTATTCAATCAAAATATAAAACATATTGGTTACAGAAGCCATTTGCATTGTTTCGAAATGACGCTCTTTCATTTTCTCCAAGTACCATTAATCAAAGAGTTTGTCAGGTAGATTCCTTTCGAAATTACCTCAAAACCACGCCATTATTAAGTATTATTAATTATCAGAAAAAGGCGGTCAAACATCAACTGTTTTGAATATTTAAATGGTTTTGTTCTTATTCAGTTAAAGAATGCAATCCCATCTCTTTCAAGAGATCATGTAAATGTTACTCCTACTGACAAAAATATGAATATATAAACAAATTAAGCTAATTAATTATACATTTTAATTAAAAGCATGTAGGTTAACATAATTACGATTATTTTTTATTTAAAAATATCTATGTAACTTGACAAGCTTTCACATAAAACACAAACACACTACACTGGATTACTATTAGACAGCATTGGATTTGTAATAATTGTTTAGATAATTGGATCAAGATGGTGTTTACTATATTAATTGATTATATTGAAGGTTCATAGAGCACACGACACACTTGTATCTTTAGGGGCCCGACTTTTTGCGTTAGAGAAACCATATTGGAAAGGGCATTCAAACATCCACTTCTTAGTTAAAGCTTTTAAAGGCGCATTTCGTTATTCTAGCACCTTCAGTTTTATTTATGGCTTACTAGATATCCTTAAGAAAGGTTATTTTCAAAATTTCAGTTGATTTTGACATTGCGATTTGATGTTATGATCGAATCTTCGTATCACGCTGCCCCACAGGTCATTGTATTGTCATTTCTTAAGGGCAGAAAATTCAAAATTGCTTATTTCTTTAGTAGATTGTAGATCGTACGCCAATAGGCCCACAAACTATACTTAGGCAAACGGTTCCGATTATATAAATATAAAGTAAGTCCAGGGGCGAGGCTTTGGATCACGAAAAGACCCTTTGAGTTTAAAAATAACCTGAGGTGTCGTAAACATGCAGATTACTCTACCTCTCAAAACATTGTAATTTTTGATAAATTTGCAAAAACGAACCTTTTGTTGACAAACAAATTAAACAAAATTAAATTAAGAACAGTTATTGCGTGAATTCACATTTTGTTCCCCTGGACTAATAAATTCAGGCAATGCATAATATGAAAACAGACTTAGAGATTTCGAAATATAATGTTTGTGCGTATTAATTAAAAACAGTCAACTGAAATTAAAGATAGTCACCTAACTACTTAATTCCAAAGTAAGAGACAAATTGGATTTTTCATTTAGACGTAGTTAACCTTTATGTGTATTATAAAAATTGCAAAAGCACGAAATTCGAAATCTAGGGCGGCATCGTCTAGGATACTCCGAGCTCAGCCTTTTGTCTTTGAACGGGTCTTGCAATTGGTTGTTGAGCTATTTGTCTTACAGGGAATCAAGTTGTATGTAAAAGCATAGTACAGTCTTATTTAAGGCATTGAACATCTAGACTGATACGCTATCTCGACTCTTTGGATCCAAAGTGCTATTTAGGGAAGTGTTTCAGTTATGATATAACTTAAATAACTGAAAGTTGGTAAAACATAAATTTAAAATATGGGTATGCATTTATACAAAACTGAATTGTCGAAGCAAACAATTAAAATCTAAAATAGTCATAATTCTTGTTATCTAGAACTAAAAGGGTGTGTCGAATCTGTCTCATCGTGCATAAATTCATGGTGTTTAGATTATCCAGAATAAGTCGCGACCCTATAAGTCATGACCCTATGAGGTGGGAAAACATCCTACATAATTACACCAACCATAACACAAGAAGCGTGTGGCTAAATGTGCAAACTTGTCAAATCTAATTGGGCTGTAACATTGTTTGTTCATTCAATGTGGAGGTATATTGCTGGTAAACCCTGGACTACATGGCTCTAGGGAAAGTCAAGTGACGTTTGTGTGGACGTGAAAGGTCTATGAGGATTGGCCCAGAAAGTATGCCCAGGACAATATGCTCCTGCCCCCCTCCCGAGCATGTGCATTAAATTTTGACTAAGAATATTTCTAAGATACTCGCTCCATGACCAATATGTCCTGGAGGCATACAATTTCGGGCCCAAAAATCTCATAGAGCGGTGTGATTGTGGAATGTTTTGTGAAAACAAGAAGTTGTGTCTTATGATTACCAATTTTTTTCCAATACCTATTTTCTCCTCCCAAACTAGTTAATTGCCTTTTTGAACAAGAAATATTTTTTACAGTTTAGGAATAGCTGCAGATTTTTAAATTTGTTTCACAAGATTGACTCAGGACATGACACACAAAATTATGGAAGGCGAGAAAAAGGATTGTTTCATATCGCTATTACATAATAAAGTGTATTGCAAAATTAACGAAAATCCTCTTTGACAATTTTCATCCCCGAAATACATTGCCAAATTGTGATATCATAGGGAATGCTGTATCTTTGGTTGCGCGATATTCATGAGTTTAGTTTTAGAGGAAAAGCAATTTTACTTTAAGTAAAGTCTTTACAATCCCTTTTATCTTTGGTCCTTTTGTTAGAATTTCATGCTAGGATAAACCAGGAAAGGAGTCAATTGTCGAGCAAAATCAAAATGTAGTTATTCAATAGCACTCATGTATCATTTTAAGCTATATATGTGCTGAAATCCCCAGCAGGAATTGGAATTACGGTTTTTTGAGATATGTCATTTTTAGTGTAGCTCAGAACAATAAACACAAATGAGCTGCACACATATAATTGGCTCTTCTCAATGGTCATTTTAGAGTAGCTCAGAACAATAAACACAAATTGAGATGCAACCAAGATAATTGGCTCTTCTCAAAGGTTCATTTTAGTGTTTAGCTCAGGAACAATGAACACAAATTGAGCTGCATACTATATTGGCCTTCTCAAATGGTCATTTTAGTGTAGCTCAGAACAATAAACACAAATGAGCTGCCAATACTATAATTGCTGAGGCTCTTTCCAAAATTCAATGTTAGCGACAACGACTACTTATTTAACTTAATCATGTGTGGCTGTTACTATATAATTTTACACGGCTAATACATCGGGTGATGGTGTGATAGTATATTATAACTATTAGTCGGAATTGGTTGGAAATAATTTGATATATAAAACCCAAACATATTGTTATGTATTTTCTTTAATTCACTGTCTAAATTGTCCAATTATTAGTTTTATGTGTTCCTCTTACAACAAACCCAGGTTAACAATATCTCGATGTTGGGTCATGATTCTGGAAAAAAGCAATATTAAAATCAGTGCTTTGTCCATCACAGAAGAAAATGTTTAGAATACTAAATGGCTATTTTGGTGAATGAGATTATTGATAGAGTTTGATGGGTCCAGGAGAGCATGGTGGGCACCACGTTGGGCGGCATCCCATATATTGATCCGTGTAGATTTTACGATTGTCCCTATTGGCAGGAAGTTGCGTGCTGTTAGGGTGGGTTGTGGTTTTCAGACTGCATTTGATATTGCTATCATAATTTATAGGTAAATCTCACCTTCTGTTAGCAACATATGAATGTGTGGGTGTGTGTGTGTGTTGGGCAGGTTGGGGTGGGGGGGCCGGGGGGTAAGGGGGTGGGGTAATGAACAGAACCATGCTGAAATTTACTAGGAATATCCATGCTTTCTCTAAGGTCTTATTAAATGGGTAATTAATAATAAGTTGTATTAAAGATGCTTCTAAATGCAGGGAGGACCTGTTGTTATTTTCATTTTTTCGGAGATGCAGGTAAAAAAGGCACATATTTTGTACTCTTAAAGGAGCGGGTTTTTTTAATCGAGATACAAGGTATCTATACTTAGACGACATTGGGAATGTCGTCTAAGTATAGATACCTAGACGACATTGGGAATTCTTACAATGATTTAAAAAACATGAAATATACATGCAATTTTCCTAATAGCTTACTGCCAAATTGGAGGTTGCCAGAACTTGATGATTTTCATAATTCCCATTAATGCATTGCGAATTTCACTGGTTTCTAATGAAATTTGACTCGTTTGTGTAACGGAGGAAAGAAAGAAAGGGGAGGGAAAGAGAAGGGAAAACTGCTGGGACCCATGAGGACCTTACAGAATCCAAAGTGGCCAGGAAATAAGCTAAGCTAAATTCATATGCATCACGAAGATTGAATTGCGAGAATCGCCAAGTTGCTTACTTTTTTCGGCAAAACCTACTGCCAAAATATCTAGAAAGTAGTTTAAAAGATTCCGAAATAGGTAAAACTGAAAATAGTTTTGTTGGTCCATGGTTACAGGCTTATATTTAAAAAAGTACAACGGGGACGGATAGTTTACAGAGGTTGTTGGGCGGCATGTAAATTTGTTTCACGATTCATAAAAAATTATTGAAATGTTGAACATTGTAATATTTAAAAACATGAGCTGACTTTACGTTTATTTAAACAACACAGGGCGGGGGGAGGTTGTCAAAATATTGGCAACTTTTAATAATCATAAAGGAATAAAACCAAATTCAATGTATTTTAAATAATTATATACAGTAAATCCGACTGATAAATGCTTACAAAATACTTTAGCTCGAAGGCACATAACTGTCTTATAGTCTAAATATTGTTCTGGTTGAAGAGGTAATTGTATACCAATGAAGATGATAGAGAGCCCTAGTTAAGATATACCTACATCAAATCACATTCAAACGTATCTAGTAGACTTGAATATGGGTTAAATGAGCAACTTGAAACTGACCGCTTCTTAGAATAGACCCAATTAAGCAGTCTACAACAGGAATTAGGGAGAATATAGGGCTGAAATATCTGGCATAGACGATGTGTAATCGTTACTAAAAACATGACACTTTAAAAACAATTATGTGGGTGACTGTTTGTTGTACAGAAACAACAAACCCATGAAAATGAAAGCATAAAACCATAAACCAAAGTATTATCATCTGAAATGAATGTGCTGCATTCGTTGGGTCATTTGGAGCATTTACGTGACCGTGGAGAGCAAAGGTTCATGTTCAATGCATTGGCCTGTTTGTAATTTATCTCGATAACCAAATACAGGAGAGGGTGGCCAACCACTTCTGTTGCAATCCTTGTGGAGAAACGCGAACAATTTGAAGACCATTTTAAAGAAATTATACAATATTGAGGATGTGACTTTGGCGATGTTTGTCCTTTGATATTTGACGTGTGTTGTCTTATATTTCCGTAACTATACGTTGTAGGTGTAGTATAATACAAATAACTTTTTAAATCCTTTGTACACGACGGTAGTTGTTGACCTTTTACCAGCAGTCTAAACATTTTAAATTTTGACCCCATAGGTTATGAATTAAACCTTATGGATTCCAGCTCACACTTTCCCCGAGCGTACCCGCTAAATTTTTCCTCAACCTTCATATAAGAAAAGAAATACTGAAAAATTAACTTCGCTCTCTCCGGTCAGGGAATTCTCCAGATGTACAGTACCCACTTAATAAAGTGAAAATGACACACACCAATGAAGTTGATTTGCAAAACTGTACTTAGTTTAAACTTATGAAAATGAGATACTTGATTTAAATAAAAAACTCCAACCTCAATTACCTGCAAGAAAATTTATCTATTAAATTTATAAAAACCTGATGGCAATTGCATCGTCCCTATATAATGTAAAACAAAGTTAAAATAACAAACCACGCTGTGTGTGAGGGCATTACTAATTTAAAGGCACTATCAGTGATTCGCTAAATCAAAAAATTAAAAAATTATACAAAATTAGAACTTTGACATTCCTGTAACACGTATGGTATCCTAACATATCATAAAGTGATTAAGACCAAAAGCAACCTCACAAGGACAAAATCGATAAATATATTAGTTTTCACTGTCCGTATGGGCCACTTGCTGCACTCATAATGAATGGTGTGTTCATTTCTTTGAAAACGTTGTTATCATTCATTTCTGTCACTTTTCAGCTGCAAAATATAACTTATCCTTCATTTTGTAGCACCCCTGCAAATGTCAACTTTTTTTGACTCTTTATGTCCCCGAGAAAAACAAATACAGGTGGCTTTGAGACTGATTATGGCAAAATACCTATGTATACATTCAGTATAGTATGCATAGGAAACATTTGGTCATTCTTAGAGTTATATTTGCAAACATGGACAATAATAACACAATGCTTTGAACAAACATTCGAAATTACAAAAATTTGTTGTATTATTAAAAGCTATAAGGATTAGTTGGTGGGACCTCATATTAATTGACGCATGACCTTTTCTTTCTATTTCAGATCACGAGAACAGTCCATGTGTGATCACGTGAGTACACTGGCACCAAAAGTTCGTCAGTTTGATTATTACCAATATGCTTATTGTTCACTTTATAATGCTGAACATTTTCGTAAAAATTTTATCATTCCTAACTTTACCAAACTTGAAATATCATGTTGTATAGATGTGAATCTTGTGCAGGTTCGTAAAATGAACATTTTATTCTTTGTTCTTTTGAGATGCTTTTCAAACAAGATCGATTGATCAATTATGTTCCTTTTTAACAGGTCATATTTCTTTAGGCTCGTTGTTTTCATTCGTGGGATTTCTATATTACTAGATATTACAAGGAGCCTTTGACTACAGTGTGCATTATTGTTTTAATGTGTACAAGGTATGTCAGTAAGAAAGGTAGTGAATTACAAGTAATGTGAAAAACGAACAGACATTATAAAATGTTTTTGCTCTCGCATCTTCCAGGTTGTCTCTGATTTCAATAATACATGCCAACATCTTGTAGCTTATTACTTGGCGCGTAATTTAGATACACAACATTAATATTTGGATAGCAGTAAAGCAAAATTCATTTAACATATTAGATGTGTAGTATCTATGCAAGGGACTTAATTGAACCATTCTCTATCGAAAATTAAATCCAAATCTATGACATTTCCCCGTTACATGTATTATACAAGAACAGAGACGTCTAATTGATTTCATAGTAGATTGGATCTTTAGTTTCTACTTTCTGCACGTGTTTTTCTTGAGTTTTTGTTCATTCTTACAAGATTTTCTTCACTACTGCTGCAGGAACTGCCGCAGATTACCAAGTGGGGCGAAACGTTTTGATCTTTGTCGAGGGCCATATCTGTTCTTTGCTGTGTGTTTGTTATTTTAACTTGTAATAGACAACGGAAACATATTCTTGCATTCTTTTTTAAAAATAGAGTACTCAATATAAGCGTATGCATTCATTATTTCGACTATTGCAAGACATTTCCATTTTGTGTTGGCCTTTGACATTTAAGGACGAGACAGGGATAGGATTAATTGCAATATATATTTACCAGCAGCGTCATTCTTTTGTTGTAAAGACTATAAAATTAGGATCGTATCACAATTAGTTTGAAAACAATTCTCAAGTCTAAAAAGAATCTTTTATAGCAAAGGAAGCCTGCCAATACCTGACTAAGGACGAAGCAAAAACTCCACTTTGAAACAATTTTATATAACCATTAATATTAAAGAGAAATAACATAGAAATAATAAGACGGTTTGCTTCCAATTCACACTTTACGTTGACATGAGAGGCAGGAAACTTTCGGCAATCTAAAACAAATGTCTTTACAATCAAATGTATTCCTGTTTATATTCTTTTCTTCTAGTCATTTGTTTTCAATAAGTTATTTATATACGATATTTCATAAAATGCAATACTGTATTAATTTTAAGAATTCTTTCAAGAATATGCATGCTGAGCATGTTGATTCAAATGCAACTATAGGCTCTCTTTAACCTTGGTGGCTTACCTGTTCCCCTGAACAGGATTATACTCAATGCCGTACTCCATAACCCTGTTTTCTGTTTTGTGTTCACAGCTGTCCAAAGAATTTTTAATGGCTACATTATATATGTAGAAATGCATTGCAGCATGTTCTATGCTAATCCTTAATTTACTAACTACTCTGAGTGGCACATTATCTATCAATGGCAAAAGGTGGGAACTATTCAATATCGAAACTATAAAACTCCTTTAATTGACCAAAGGATAAAATGTCTACTTCCATTTAAAGGTGAGTGACCGATCATGGTCAGATTTTTTTTATATCACGCTTTCTTACTCACATTGAAGCATATTACCCAAAACACCTGATTACAAATTTATCGGTTCCTGGCTGTTTGTCTAGTACAGGCATACATCTATACTAAAATTGACCCTTAAGTCGGTGTGTGGTTAATTAATGTGGTCAACCATATTTGGAGACTTTTGTTCTTAACAGTAAAATGGAAACATTTCCTGAGTCTTAAATTTCACTGGAGTGATGAGAAAAATATGAACTTTCTTATGATACCAAAATCGCGATTTCGATGGGATATATCAGTGGACGAAGTTGTCGTTAGGGTCATCCACCTTTAAAGGGATTGCCAAGATTTGAAGAAAACCGCCCTCTAGATCATATCAGGTCTACAGTTTCACGACAGACTAGGCCCTTTTTTGACGAAACAGTCGTGCATACAATGCCATGTATTAGCTGTCACTAGAGACCTTAGTTTTCCAAAACGTGGAACATAAACGTTCACGTAAAGCACTATCTATCCTCTATGATTGGTCAAAAATGGGTCACATGACGTCTTACGGGAATGTTACGTGCCACGTTTCGGAAAACTAAGGGTCTCTATTATGTCGGACCTCAAACGTTAGCTTTTCGATACTAACATTGAGCCAACACGTTAAAACTCTGAAGCGGAAATTCTACAAAGTCCCATTTTACCTTATCATGTCTTCTACGTTCACTTTAAGATTTCAGAGGGTCTTCACCTTTTGTTATTGACCATATGTGGCCCCAAAAATTTACATTTAACCACATTGTTTATTCTTCAGATATTGATTCAATAGAGTCAATCATTGTTTTTATTATTTGGAATATTTATTTCTATAAATATATGAAATGAACCAATTACGCTTGATTTCATTAACATGATTAATGGATATACTATTGAAAATGTGATCCCAAGACCAGTACTTGTGAACCTTTTCTACGCAAACTATGCATTATGTGAACTAAACACCATAAAAGTCGTTCATACAATTCTGTTTTAAGAGAATGCATTATAAATGATGTGTTAAAATATAAACTGTACTGGTCCTTTTGTCCTATATTTCAATATAAAAGAAAGGTAATTACAGAAAGTCAAGTACAATATAAAATATTACACTATGCTCATACAAATAATTATTGTTGATGCAAATGATAAACATATTGGTATTAAGAACAGCATGCCCTCAACTTTCTGAATTTTCGTGCGTGCGATTGGTAGCACTTGCGGAATAATTAGAATTATTTTTAGGAAATACAAGATTGACCTAAAATAGTTATCTCTATTTGTGAATAAATTGTGTGGTTTCTGATAAGTATCTTGTCATTGTCCTGTGCATGTCTGTCTTGTTTTGCGATGTCACTTGTTATATCATGTTGCTCGTTCTAAATATCCCACTATCTTGCAACCAATATGATCCGAGTTCCGCTGAAATTAAGTAAAGTTTTTTCAAGAATTTTACTTCTTTTTTCTTAAGCATTGTGTGTGTGTGTGTGTGAGAGAGAGAGAGAGAGAGAGAGAGAGAGAGAGAGAGAGAGAGAGAGAGAGAGGGACACGATTGCCAAAACCTACTCATTTTGTCGAAACAAGTTGAAATCGTAATATGAGACACAACCGATCAGGCTCTGAAGAAAAATAGTACTTTATATCAGTTTACAAGGACACAAATCTGATAGATAGTCGTTCATAACTCATATCACATTGGTTGCAGTCTTGTGCGGGATGATAATTTACTTTTATAGGTATGAAAAAAACCTATTTTGAAAATCTTGTGCATGATCTTTGACCCTGTTTTGTTTCCTGCCTATCCTCAACATTTTTACCTATCTCCAGCGGAGAGTCTGGTGCGGGGAAGACAGAAAACACCAAAAAAGTCATCCAGTATTTTGCCAACATTGCTAGTACCTCCGGAGGCAAAGGCGATCACCAGGCAAAAGGGAAGAAGGTAGTTATGCCTACAAGTTACTAACTAATGGGTCATGACCTCTTAAGGTCACAGGTCATAGGGCAGCATGAACCTCATTCTATCATTCATGACTTTCTTTATCTTTCTTGAATTACTAATTGGTAGAAAATTTTCCTCATATTCCTACTAACACCATTCTTCAATTGTTTGAATTCTGCATACTATTAATGATAAAGATCGATTCTTTTGAATTCTATTTTGTTTTTGGGTGTTTTAATTGTTTTGCACAGTTCAGTAAATTTCGTTTAAATTTGCTAAAAATGTTTATTGTTTCTACAATAATAATGGATCATACATTCAGCTAACGCTTTTTACAATTTAACTTTCTAACAACGAAGACCACAGAATATGTTGTTGTTGGAAATATTACAAAAATACAATAATTTTAAACAACAAATTTCTCAGTTTGATTAAATATATCGAATAGATCATTTATTTGAAATGAAGAACAAAAAATCTACAAACCAATTACGATGGAGAACTATATTATGTAGCAATGTTCCTATCATCACCTACCATATCACAACCCCATCCATGCATCCGGCAGATGCATCATGGGATCTCTACTTATTATCGTCTTTTAAGCCTTATGATCACCACCAACTCTGTATGCTACTCCATCAGTATTATGAAGATAGAACTAGCATATAAAGTCGGTGGCTAAGCTGAGGTCTTGCTTGGATTATATTTTGTGGAGATTTCTACTAATCTGTACAGGAGCAACTTCTTGTATTAAATTTTAAAAAAAGAGATAACCTTTTTGAAGATGCCATTTTAAATTAACGAATCATAACCAAAACAAATCAATCTGTGATATTTTATCTATAAAAACGGAAAAACTTTTGACTGCATCATATTTAAAAATGTGACGTAATTTTGGCTAATGTTAAGACCTTTTCATTGAAATACACGAAATTATATTTTATCGTTCAGATTAAAGTTTGCTTTTAAGAACATTTCATTGAAATACACGAAATTATATTTTATCGTTCAGATTAAAGCTTGTTTTAAAATTGACAATGTGATAGTTATGACCATTTCCTTTTTAAATTTCAAGTTTTCAATAAAAAAAATAAATAAGAGTTATGAGTAAAATTCCATAATCGTAAGTAAAAATTTGATCATTATCAGTTAAGTATTTTCAAGAAGAACATGAAATCACACTTCACAGATGCGATTTATTTGCTCCTTGTACAACTATCACTACCACCTTCTTTCATATTTCACTACTAACCTTAGCATCCTCAACCATACAGTGTTGTTACTACATCAACAACACTTCCCCATCCTTGCAAAACCAAAATCATAATCAAATTCCTGATCATACTCTGCAGAAATGCAATCTCATCTATCTGTCATTTTCATTTTCTAAAACTATAAGGCTCAGTGAAATGAATGTGCAATGAAACGCTCAACCTCAACTACACACTTCGAGCATGCATGAACATATGCTTTCAAAACAGCTGTACACAGCGTGTGCAACTTGCTGAAGACGTTAGGAATACTAGAAAGCTGGTCTGTGTCTTGACTTCTGCTTTACCTTCTTCTTTCTCAAGACATCTATGCACTATTTCACATTATGCTCCTTATAGACATAAGAGGTACGACTGACCCATTGGTTACGTATTTGGCTTTTAATGTGCTCTGCATCAGGTTAAATCTAGCATTGAATTTTCAATAATTTGCCGTGCTTTGGAGTTAAGCTGATGCACAGTGCCTTCTATGCCCCAGCGTGTGGTGATATCGACCAGTATATGCTGGCGACAATCGGGTGCAAGAGGTCTTGTGCCACGGTTTTCGTTGTCGCATCGCTAACCCTAACAACAACATGCTATGTTAGTTGAGGTAAGAATTTGTTACCTTGCCGAAGCAGTATTAACGACAACATCATCAATATTGTAATTATTTGTTATGATAATTAAAAGCATTACGTTTTTAAATTAAATGATTTGCTTCACTTGAAAGGCATACCTACAAATTTACACCTATTTATCATGTTTAAAGGCTCTTTGCAATAGTTGTCGAGCATACTGTTGTCCAATTTGTAGCAAATTTCTAACCTGCTATACATAGCGCACATCAGGAGGAGGTTATGTGCAGTAGGAGGTAATGTAAGTAGAGGTATTGATAAAGTATTTGATACATAGTATTTAGGTTGTCCCTGCTCTATGCTTCCAAGAAAGGTAGACAGCAATAGTTGGCATCACCTCTGTGATGCCATTGGAGCCACTGGCAAAACCAAACTACAAAAACAGATGCAGCAATAGTTTGGGTTGTCGTACAGGGCATGCGAATTCAACAAACTGTTGGGTCCACGCCCACTTTCTTGTAGAGTTTCATGTCCTTAACTGCGTCAATATTCCATCGAAAGGATGATTTATTTTAGTTTTATTTTGAAAGACCCAAAGTCATCATATACATATATAGTTAAAATGGTTTTGTTTTTGTTTGTGTCAAATTCTGAATTTATCAAAGAAGAAAACTGCACCGTTTCATGTCGTGGTCCTATAAATGTCTTGTTCTGATTGAAAATAGGCAAACATCGGAATAGCTTTCTTTGTGACAACCCAAAATGTCTTGGTCTACTTCCTAAAAGAAACATCAAAATACTAGTAGATGGGATATTGAGCATAAATAATTGATGGCACTCTGAACTGCTGTAATCGATATTCTCTCAATGTTCTGTCAATATATTATCTATCATGATATCCTATATTCCCAGTCCGTACCAATTCTACACTTTTTTTTTTTTTTTTTTTTCCCCCTAAATTTCAAAGTAGGGTATTTCCCCTAACTAAAAAGTTTGTTTAGTTAAGTTTATGAACATTTTGAAATTTTCACTATCATGTCACACTTTGTGTCCCAACCCGATGAAATGACCCATATACATATATAGTTAAAAACGGTTGCAATAATTTGTTTGTGTTAAATTTTGAATTTATCAAAGAAGAAAACTGCACCGTTTCATGTCGTGGTCCTATAAATGTCTTGTTCTGATTGAAAATAGGCAAACATCGGAATAGCTTTCTTTGTGATAACCCAAAATGTCTTGGTCTACTTCTTAAAGAAATATCAAAATACTAGTAGATGGGATATTGAGCATAAATAATTGATGACACTCTGAACTGCTGTAATCGATATTCTCTCAATGTTCTGTCAATATATTATCTATCATGATATCCTATATTCCCAGTCCGTACCAATTCTACACTGTATCTGCATTTTCACCTGCTATAATCTGCCAGTACCTTTCGATCTTCACTGCATGGGGCGGGAGGGGGGTAATTCGGTAGTATCTAGTATACCATTTGAATTTGGAATGATTTCACATTGTATACATTTCAGGTACTTCAAATTACAAAATCCAGCTCCAATACGAGCAGTGACGTTTATTGGGGCTGTTCCATTTATAGCCTATACTACCTCTGTCGACTGGTCAAATGAAATGATCCAACGGGCTATTCCGTTTGGAAGACTCCAGTGGAATATTAATAAATCTTTTTCAGAGGCTGATTATGTCTTACACAGAGGGCATGTAGATTTAGAATGTTGTTACCCAATGAACTATTCCATTTGAAATCTTTAATCCCACTGTGAAAGACTTATCTAAATATTCCACAGTAGTCTTATAACTTTCAAATGGAATAGCCATGACGTGATGCCCACCTTATGTCAAAGTAATAATTCAATCCTTTAAATTATAACGTGTATTTCTCAAAATAAGTATTTTACGTACCAGACAATATCCTTACCAATCGGTCATTATTTTGATATTCATATGTAAAGGTACTGGCATATTTTCTTACCATGGCCTGGCTCTATCTATACATTTTTCCTGGAATCCCTCCTCACTATTCCTAAATATAAATTTGAATGCACTCACCTGCATCTAGCTGGTCTATGCCATGTAAACCTCCAAAATACATACTGCATTTTAGAATAGTAAAGCTATAGCATGCTTGAAACGTGACATGCAAATATAGCGCATCCTAGTCATATATTGTTAAAAAAAGATGTGCAAAGTACGTAGCACGGTATGTAACAAATATACTTATTGAATCAAGTACTCCAACACAGTCGTGGATTGTGGAACACTGGAACTCAGTCATCATATTTCACCAGCTCATCGGGATAGCTCGATCATGTGGTAATGTTTGAAATATCGCAACACACGTGACATCTCACTTAATAATCTGTAAAGAGAAAAAAGATTTAAATGGCGCCTTAGTTTAGCTATAAAGCCCGTTTTTTCTGTTTGAAATTAAGTATAAGCAATGGATATTCCTGAAGTTTGGTATAGTTGATTCGTTGTAATGGCAATTCATTTATTTTGACGTATTGTAATAATGTGTGCAGATAAACTTATGTACAAAATGCACATACTTCTTGATTGTTACGTTAACCCAATTAGGGGAATCTTGAAGACCAAGTTATTCAAGCCAATCCGCCACTAGAAGCCATGGGAAATGCCAAGACGATCAGAAATGACAACTCTTCGCGTTTTGTAAGTACCCTATCGTAAAACCTAGAACATGTAACGTTAACCAATTCCGCCTTTGTTCTCCCACCTGGTTACGACAACTTTAGGGTAATCTTGAGGACCAAGTTATTCAAGCCAACCCACCTCTTGAAGCCATGGGAAACGCCAAGACCACTAGGAATGATAATTCCTCCCGATTTGTGAGTAATACGATGATGGTGCAATAGTTGTGTGCAGTGATTGGCCCAACACGGATCTCATCGAATGCCGTTTCCTTTTTGAACTAAATCACACATTTTTTTGTCCAATATGTATTAAAAACTTGTCAGTTGACATTGTTACTGTAGCTGAGCGTTATCGAGTGATCAGCTTTTGTTCTTGTTGTTGTGGTTCTTTCTTGATCACGTTGATGGTGTGTTCACATCGAGAATTTTGTGTGTGTTATATACAGCAACGCGTCAATGTTTCTGGTAATGTATCTGTGTAGTAATAACATAACACGAAACAAAGTCTTACTTTCTGCAGGAAATTTTCTTGTACCAAAATATTACATTTTCCAGCTGGAGGCATTTCTCTCGCAGCTACTCCACCAAAGTTGTTCATCTTTGAAATATTGGATGTTATATTTATTTTATTGGCGAATGGTAGCTCACGTGGTACATCATTTGTGTACTATATATATGTGGCCCACACTCTCCTGTAAATAAATATAACTTTCTGTAATTTAAATGTGAACACAAAATGGTTGCAATAGTTAAGACTACGTCGTCATGCACAAAGACATGTTATTTTTGTTGACAATTTTAGGACATTCTGTTTCAAACATTGTTGTGTTTATAGTATATGTGTTAACAACGTTATATTGCATGTATATTGATTGACGTTTTTTTAAAATAGGGAAATACTTTCTTTCAGTTTGTTTGAACAGACGGCTACCTGAAGAATATTCGCTGTGTCCAATTACATTCCAAACTTTCTAATGTAATCAATTCCTAAAGAACGTAGCAAATCTCAATGTTAGTTTTAGACTGTGTTTAATAACCGTGCCATTGTACAGTAAACCAATCTTCTTCATGCGAAAACAAAACCAAGCAAAGAAACAAAAAACAAGAAATTTGGATTTCTATCAGGGTTTCGCTGGATTAATAAGTGGCTCAATCAAGCTAAATTTTTTACATGACCTCGATAGAACTTTAATTACAACATAAGGCTCGAAATAGAAATGTATTGAAAGGCGCGGTAAAGTTAGAGAACAAACACTCAAAGTTCAACGTTACCTATTCACTACAAAGAGTGAAAACAATAAAAACTATGGATAAGAAAGTTTAGCTTGGTTAGGTCATATTTAATAACACAGCACTAAATCTTAATACCCTAATATGTAACCCCAGCTATCCTAATAGAGAGTCAAATTTCTGTTTTCAATTGAAATTAGAACAGTTTGCTGGTACGTGTGCAACAGGTTGTTTACGTTGAAATAAACAAATTTAAAACGATAACATCAATATAATTATTGAACAAATATATAGAGATAAATACACATAAGATCATTCTTGGACCAATTGGAAGGTGAAGTTTATTTTCCGCACAGACTTTTAAAGGCACTATCAGTAATTTGCTAAATCAGAAAATCGAAAAATCATTAACAATCAGATTTTTGCATTTTTGTAACAAGCATAGGTATCCTAACATACTATGCGAGTGATAAGTCTAAAAGCAACCTAATGAGGACATTACCGTCCGTAAGGACACTTACTGCAACACGTAATAGAACGGGATTTATATCTGCTGTTTTCTTTCTTTTCTGTATTTTTTTTCAGTTGGAAAATATACCTTATGAAAGTCCTAAAGACTTATCCTTCACTTTTAAGCTATTCCTGCAAATTTCAAATATATTTTATCTTTCGGGTGAATCACTGATAGTGTCTTTAACTGATCACTAATATCTCTAAAATCCGCGTTTTACGTTCTTACTTTATCATTATATATACACCTTACCTGAAATTCATTGGAATACATAATCCCAGAGTCGGATGAGGAACACCAAACATGATTGAAAACAACTTCTTATAATACCTGGCGTGCTTGTCTGTATAGAGTACAGATATGAAATAAAATTTTAAAATCTTCATAAGCTCAGAGTAGTCCATACACTATAAAGCCGATAGAATTTTAGTAATCATAAGTGGTTCTGATGTGTCATGGTTTTATTTGCAACCTGTTTTTGTATGTTGTAGTATATGCGTGAATTTATGTTAAATTACTTGAAAATTCCAATTATTCATTATTGTTGTTGTTATAATAATATGGGAACATTGCAATTGTGTTGCATAATAAACATGTTTTATTATCGTAAAACTCCACATACACATACAGGGTAAATTCATCAGAATTCATTTCGGCAACAATGGCAAACTGGCTGGAGCTGACATTGAAACATGTGAGTACTTTAATAATGTGCTATTTTAAGGTGGGAGGTTAGGTGGGAGTAGAAGGCATGGTTGATTGGGTAGGCAAAGTTCTTGCCACCGGTGGCATTCATTGACTTTGATGTTACTTAACCTTACAACTAGTAACACTATATTACAAAATAAATGTGTATATGCCTTATCTTTGTAAACCTGTTGTAACTTCGTATTAATATAAGTTAAAACCCAATATAAACATACGCTACTTTCCTCTAATAGCATTTCTAATGTTGGCTAAGAAAATTAGGACTTGACGTAAAAATGTCAAAGAAGCCAACAGTAAAACTGAAAGATCTGAATCCACTGCCGAATAATATACTTACTGTCAACTAATTTACCGTTTTGCACCCAGATCTGCTGGAGAAGTCCCGTGTCATCTCCCAGCTGCCAGGAGAAAGAGCTTACCACATCTTCTACCAGATTTTGTCCGGCTACATTCCCGGCTTGATGGGTAAGCAAGAGTAGAATAATGATACACTGCAAGAACGTTATGTAACTCTGCAGTTCTGCAGTTGTTAAAGGTCCCAAGAAATGAGATGATAAGCATACTCCAAATCTTTGTGGGACATTCCATTGCAATAAACAGGGCCAGAAAAAAGAATATACTACCAGTGACATCATTTGAGAAACTATTGATTATCAGTCAGTGTCATGAATAGATTCACACCAGTCACCTGGAATTTTCTATTACTCTCTGATAAATCAATGGTACCACAAATGATGTCATCACCATCCCAAATATTGAATGCTTTCTGGTCCCTCCTTGTAGACTTGACACAAACCACATCAACTGCATTTCCTGGGACTCATCTGCGTTGATATTTTTCTTTGTGCAGTTGCTGAGTAATAATACGTTTGTATTTGAGAGGAAAGGGTTTGAGAGATTAAAAACTTTGTTCCCCTTGAAGTAAAACAATTCTAAACAGTAAATGAATGAATTAACTGTAATTAAAAAGGTCCAACGCGTAAATAAAATTTAATCACTTCTGCAGGATTGTAAAGTTACCGCAGTGAAGAAAAGTAATGTTTGGGGGTTGGCCCTTTCAAGGAAAGAAATATCGATACTAAACATCGATTTCTTTGTAAGTCAGAATACCAGGTATTATACTGATGGTCAAATTAACAAATATGTTGGAAAATGCATCAGCTAGATCGAATTTGAAATGTTACGGGGTGAAAAGTCCCCAATTGACTTTAAGATAAGATTCTGACGAAGACAACGGCATTCAGGGGCAAAACACGCAGACAACACAAAAAAACATAATTACTTGAGAGCAATCACAGAACACGGACCTTAGCCGACGAAGGTTCACAAGTGTCATGATATGTGCACCTTATTAGTAGGTGATAATCAATTTTTTAGGTTTTGGCCAAATGACCATACTGGCCAATAGATGAGCACTGACCGCTAACCTTGCAAAATCCATATGAAGTCTGGGTTAGTGGTTGCTAATAGTGGCATTTTAAAGCCACCGCATAGATAATGGTCATAGGCGGTGTATGTGCATAAGTGACATACTGACCACTAGGTAACCACTGACCACAAACTGTGTATACCCCATATGAAGTTTGGACAGCGGTCCTTTTCGGGTCTGGCTGGTATCGGCTTAAGAGTTTGACACTGGTTGTATTTTGTAGCCGGTTGGAAAAATAAGAATGAAAGAAGAAGAAGGAGAACCGACTGAAATACAAGAACTTAGCCGTGCAGCGGCTACCTTTTAAAAGTTTGCATTTACATAATTACATGCGATAAATTTTGAGTTGAAAAGTTACCGTGACTTCTTGAAATGACAGGGACAGGACAAAACAAGGATACACAATAAAGCAATACTTTCATAATACACACGCCTTCAAATCTTCTCGGTTGAGTTTTGGTTATGTTGAATTTGTTTGTGATAAACTAAAAACCCCTCAAGCATGTCAAGTAGTAACTGATTTACATATCTTGTAATAACGATTTCAAAAATTAAAATCTGGAACCTTCGATCCAAATTAGCCCGTTTGTAATGAAATTAATGATACCTATACAATTCGATAACTTTGATGACTAACGCCTAATTTTATCGAATGAAATCAGCGACTTATACAAATGTGAAATATTAATGAGAGCACAGTGCTTTATATGTCCCATTGAGCGTAGCTCTGTAGGCAAGGCAATATTAAATATATATAAATATTATATAATTGTGGAATGCTTGAGAGAAATGATGGAAACTATTGTCGCGAGGTAAGTTTCGGAACCGTGGGCTGGCTATTTCCGAGAGCGACATCAATTATTTTTTCGAATAAAGGGCGGTTAGTATATTCAATATTTGTACTTGAGGATACATTTGCCCATTTGAATAATTCCTATTTATAAAACAAAAAAGAATTGAAGGAAAATCAAATACACGGCCTATTTATACTCACGTAATCGAGATCGTGATTTCATGAAGGGCAGTGGGTGTGAAAAGTGACTATTGCTCTTGATGACTGTCATCACAGGGCAATAGTCAATTTTATAGCACCTGAAATTGTGAGGTATTATACCAAATATTAATGTTCATGGGGATCTTGTGGAATTCTATTGGCCCTCCAGTACACTCGGGGACCAATAGAATTCCACAAAGATCCCGAATAAGATCATTAACTATTTGTTTTATATCCTTCATGAATATATTGTTTGTTCGTTGACTGGTTAAAAGTGAAACGAGCCTGAGGCCTACTTAACAAAATAGGCCTTAGCACTTACTGTATGTCTGTACTGTACTCTGTGGGCTAGGCTAGGCAAGAGCTTGAGCTTTGACTGTCTTTTAGACGGAGGAAAGTCCGCCCACTTACGATCTCAACACCTTTTTCGTAATTAAATGACGCTGAAGTCCGTACCATGCGTACCGAATTTACCAGGGCATAGATATTTTCTGCATAGACATGATAGATCTGAGTCTATAGAGCTCACACCTTTCGTTTCAGTGCATAGCCATGCAGCGTTGAGATCAGCGTTGTCCATGCCATGGCAGTAAAAATAAAAATCACCTGCGAAATCACCGTGTTAATATCCTGACACAGCTCCTCGAACACTCACAGAACATACGTAATTAGTTTCTTTGTATTCTCACTATCCGTGCAGGTGGTTTCCCAGGGGGGTTGTCCATTGCAGTCTGGGCACAGCATGTTTGTTGTTCTACTGCTTCGAGAAATAGCCTTCAATCAATGGCGTCAAAGTTGCGTCTTTTAGAGGCAATTACTAATATCGAACGTACACAATACGTTGAGAATACCAGTAGAGTCGTGCATTATCACGCTTAACGTCAATATCGTATATTGACCATAGCGAAAGAACCGATAAAGGAACTGATAACACGGTATCGAGGCTAGAGGGTAATAGGCGCCTATTTCCCTAGGGAAAATAGCCGTCTATTTCCCTGTGATCCTCTTTGCTCTCTTTCTCGCAAATAGTATTCAAACTATTTGTGGTCATGTGACGCACTTTTAACCAATCATGAACATGAATATATTATGAGGATAATTAGTATCCACTAATCAAATGGAATTGAAATGCTAATGCATTATATATTACAACCCGGTGTAATAGTACTTGTAAGGTTTAAAGGACAAAATTTAACCATATTGAATGTCATGTGACGGCGTTTCAACCAATTAACTGCAGTACAATTTAGTATGTAATCGATCTCGGGTATTTCATTTGCAGACAAGTTGTTGTTGAAGCAAAGATCCCAAGAGTTACCACTACTGCAGTCAAGCTGAAACAGAAATCGACAATGTAGATGACGCAGAGGAGATGAAAATTACCGATGTGAGTATAAAGAAAAACTGTCATACCTATCAAGAAACATATTGCTGTACACACATCAACATGTTAAGCTCCCACCCAAACAGCTGGGTACTGTAGTGTCCTACAATCGATATTTTTTAGGAAACCAACCCCAGTATCAGTCTCTCTCGCAACGGCGCGACGTCGGCAAATAGAGGGCGAAAACTTAGGCTAACGTCTCTCCGTCCTCATGGCAACGGTATTACGTCATGATCAAATCGAGGGCGTAAAACTACCGACGGGTAACGTCATCAATGCTGCTGACGAGGTCACGTCGCAAAACAGGATGGTTGCGAAAAAGACTGATCATGTATCAACATGTTCCACCTGTTTTCCTGCTGACGGTACAACGTTACCATGGTTACCGATGTAAGCTTACGACGGCGTTGGGCTGACGTGTAGCCGTGGCATTCGACGCGCGCCACGAAAGTATCTCAAAGAAAAAGGTTTACCACATGTAAAAAGGTTTACGCAATAATAAACTTTCCAAATTTATGTAGTTACAAGACGAAATAAATGGTTAACGTGGTTCAACTTACCAATGGTGGTCAAATATTTAGCGTAAAATCGTCCCGAAGTTGGCACACTTAATACCATAACTTGCCACTTTCTTGCATGTTATCATGGTTAGGGCTGATTGTGTGGACGTGTCATGGCCTGGAGAGGTCAACTTGGTGTCTAATCGTTCGAAGACTAATTCCGTTTGTGAGGTTAGCATAAGTATGTACACAAAAATAGTACGCACGGGCTGGAAAATCGGCAAACCAACCATGGATTTTTATCAATCGCTGCACGCTGACGTTTGGCCGTCGCTGCTGACTGTGTGGCCTGTCCGCTTATTTTACCGCCGACGTTCGCCCGTGCCTCTTCGTGCGAAGAAGACTGGCTGATGGTTTTATTACGCCCGATTATTACTAGTGTGATTTCTAACTGCTTTACTCTAAAATATTGAGACTGATTTCTATCTGCAGCCTTAATCTAATACACAATGATATACAAACCGATCTGGCGGAAAAGCTTTGTTTTGTGCTTACCTTGAATCATAGTTTACGGAATAAAGCTCAGATACACTACTGCGTACTACAACTATCTGATAACAATCGACCGACTATGAACGTTGCCGGTGACTACGAGGCTCTTTCGTGGGGTCGGTTATGCTAAAAAGCGTCCTGCAATAATGTATGCACTGGGGCACTGAGCTGGGTAGTTAATATCTAGCCTATGTCCAAAAATCGGCAGATTTGAGAATTCTTTTGCAAAAATCCGGGGCTAGGCTCCAGCCACCTAAGTTCCCCGGCCAACAATTGGACCGTTTCGTTTACAGTTTAATAATTAAACTAAAAGATCTGGATACCACAATGCATGGGGAATCTATGCAGAAATATAATTTTAAATTTCGACAGGTGTACCGGTACACCACTCTCATTGGTGAAATATCACGACCAACCGGTTTTGAAGTGGGCATGCATACTCTCTAAATGCATTCACTCTTTTGGCCTATGACTACAGGCCCCCTCTAAAAAGAGTGAAATTTCACAGATTTCAAAGAATACTTTTTGGGTCAAATTTACTCTTGATAATTTAACAAATGATAAAAAATGATATCATTTTGTCAATTATCAAGATCAAATTTGCACCCAAAAAAGTGTTCTTGTTAAGGTTATGGGAAAATTCACTCTTTTTGGAGTGGGCCCTGTAGTCACTCCAAAATAGTGAAATTCACTCTTTTGCATTTAGAGAGTACGTGTGATGATCACACGCCTTGATTCGCATATTATCTTTTAATATATATATGTTCCTATAGGATGCCTTGGATGTCTTGGGTTTCACCGAGGACGAGAAGTTTGCAATCTACAAATTCTGCGCTGCTATCCTGCACTTCGGCAACAGCAAATGGAAGCAGAGACCACGCGAGGAGCAAGCTGAAATGGATTCACAAGATGGTGAGTAATAATTGCCTCATTTCAGGCAGTGGCGTGCACAAGGGGGGGGGGCACGTTATCTCAGCTTCTCTCCCAGTTTAATAGTTTGCCATTCGGGGGGAAAAGATCAATTCACGAGAATCACGTTATTATTAAAGCCTACATTTAGGTCAGCACTTGCTTCAATCGTTTATTTAACCTCCATTCGGTGGATGCATGTGCCCCCCACAAAAGATCTTGCGCATGCCACTGATTGTATGTATAGAAAATAAACATATTAATTTTAGATCCGGTGTGGCAGGAGATATGGTCCGTCGGAGTCATAGTCCACATACAACGGTAAAGAATAGGGCATTCGATTCAGTTCATTCTTCACGCAACATTAGTTTCATGCTTTATTCTATTGTCGTCTATGGTGCCTGGACTATGGCTCCGGGCGGACCATATACCCTTTTACACCGGTCTAAGAGAACCGGGAGTCCCCATAACTAAGTGGCCTACCGTAGATATATACGGTAAACCGTGACCTTATAGACGAGGCTATTGAGTGTTGTGCTGAAACAAGTGATGCGTTTCAGCGCATAATGGAGAACAAAATAGACAAGATGGGCTGTGGGCCTCTACATCATAATCGTGATACATTGAAGGCCCGTTTATACTTCACTGCATTTCAGTGCAGTACTGCAATCACTTGCAGTATGCTGCAACGCAATGCAGTACTGCAACGAAGTTAAAATTATTTTGACTGGTGATGCATCAAGATGCAGTGGGGTGCAGTACGCCGATTTTATTGCAATCCTTCGCAAGTTTACTGCAGCGTACTGCAGTAAATCGATAAATAGGAGTTCAGCGGAAGTGACGGAGCATTGCAGTGAATTTACTGCACAGCAGTGCAGTGAAAGTGTATATGAATGGACCTTTACCCACATAATTTAAAAGGTCATTCGTTGAGTGCAACAAACATACGTTGTTTAGGCCCTACTGACGCACTCGTTTGTAGTAAACCGTGTGGGTGTTAACCTAAACATTACCTTTGATACCAACATATTATGGTCTAAAGTGAGTTCATAAAGACCAAATTTAAAAAGCGATAGCTTCGAAAGAAACACCTGCTTCTGTCCATGATTGCGGTTGTATACATTCTTTTTTTAAATTTATAAACATATATGATTTATTATTAATTCACAGATCACAATTGAGTGTTATCATTCTGACATTTCAGCCTCCATATCAATTCCTTTCCGGGGATAAAGCAAGAAAACGAATCGTATTATTGGTTAACCATAATAATTAGTACAGTAACGTAAAGAGCATGCACTATACATTGCAATTTGCTTTGCCACTTCTATATCAAAACCACAGCATTCCAAAATATGTGATTTGAATAGAGTGTATGTAAGTGTTAATCGTTTTCGTACAAAGTAGAGAACATGTTGTGATCAAATCGGAACATCCACCTTTAAACATGTTACAGGTAATTTATGAATAAAACTGTAATAAAGAAAATTTATGTCGCTGTGCTGAACATCATTTTTTGATATCCAACGATGTATGAGTTTTCACTTTAAGTACATTGCAGTGGGTGGCAATGGCTTACCGTATTTTGCGAAACGAAACGAAACAGATCTCCCATTGCATTACACGCTTTATTCCGTCATGCGTGCATAACGTGCATAACGGAATAAGCGTGTAATCCAATGGCAGTTCTGTTTCGTTTCGTTTTGCAAATACAGTAAGCCGGTGGCAATAGGGATGCAAAGCGAAACCACTTTTGTATTTCTCATTCCCCGTGCACCCTATCGTCAGTCATTGCATTCCTAGAATAGTGCAGTAGATGACGGTAGGGTCCACGGGGAACGATCTAATCCTTTTGTATTTCTTATTCCCCATGTACTTCTCTCGTCACTCACTGCAGTTAATGTCGCACACGGTGAATATGACCCTTTATACCACTCAAAACGGCGGAGGAAAGATACTTACCGTAAAACTCGTACTCTTTAATTGCAGTCATTGACAAGTTGCTCACTTGTTGGGTGTAAACTCTGCTGAGTTGGCCAAGAACTTGCTGAAGCCACGTATCAAAGTGGGCAGTGAATATGTACAGCAGGGCAGAACCAAAGAACAGGTAAACACTTATTCCCTGATAAACACAGAGACACAGAGATACATTTGTGAAATCGCAATCTTGAATCAAGGGAACATTAGTTTTTAAATGGATTACATGATCTAACCGGTTTTGTCAATGGAGAGGAAATGCCGATTTTATAAGCGGCACGGACACATTTCAAAATATGAAATTTCTTCAATTGCTCTCAAATGATAATCTAGGCCATTGGAAGAACAGAGATAATTTACACATAAAAATAACATACCCCAAAACAGATAGGGACATTGATTAAGAGGATAAAGACGTCCAGGTATATGTAGGCCAACTTTAAGTGTTCCATAACTTTAATCAACAAAATGTGTAATTACATGAATATTTTTGACTCGTAATCACTGATATTAAAACACAAGGTATGGACCGGTCAAACGGTGTGCATAGCGTGGTAAATATGCATACGGCGTGAGTGTTCTTGTGTTAAACGCCATTTTTCGTCGTCTGCTGAATTAAACGTCGCCGGCGACGTTAAATTATAAAATCGTTCTGTTACCCATAGGAAGCGATTTGTTCTTAATCATTTCGGGGGAGGGCTTTTGTATATAAAAGCTTTACAACCATGCAAAAATATCGATTTTGAAAAACCTTGAGGGCCCACTATTTTTCAAATGTCCAGTGTCTCTTAAATGACACATCGAGGTGGTGCGCTTATACCAGCAATAATATAGGGATGGGAAATTGACCAGTTTTGTCAAGATGAGTAGATTCTATGGCCCATTTGGGCTGATAAAACGAATCTGTGTTCCGTTGATTTCAAATTTTGCATGTGAAGTTTATGGTGCATTTTGTCAATTTTAGACATGGCTTTGAAAAACAATCTTCTTCAATGGGCCTACTCTGACGGCGACGGCTCAGCATCATATTTGTTCCGTGTATTCTTCAGTTTGGGGATAAATAATAATATTATGCTGGATTGCGATGAGCTTCAGTATCACAGGAATTGTATATTGGGTGCAAATCCTTGAATAGAATGGCCATTAAGCCATTATGTCACTGTTATGGCATGCTTCAGTAAACAACTGTTTTGTATAACATTTCAATCAATTACACTTTCTGGTATTGATTGTGTATGTGAACTCTGAACTCGACGAATTCCGTTAGAATTGGTCAAAAACCCAGTGATATGTATTCCATAAAGATGATTAGCAATCGTTTATCTTTTAAGTTGTGAGGTGGCTAAGAAACAATTCATTGTTTTTTTTCTCAGAGGAAAATGGAAACCCCAAGCGACTTTGTTAAAAAAGAAAGAAATGCACTGGACCCCTTTTTCTTTTAATATTGATTTTTGTTGGAGGGCGCTTCGCGATCAACTATTTTCATCCCGGGATTTCATCATGTATAAAAGAATTTGTCGATCTGCTTAATCTGATAGGTTTACAAAATGACTGTTTTTATTAGAGGGTCTATACAAAATAGAGGGCACATGTGGTGCAGTGGATCAGGCGTTGCCTCCAAAGCATAAGGTTGTGGGTTCGAGCCCCGCTGTCGACACAATGTGTTGTGCACTTGGCAAGGCCACTTTACCTCGCTTGCCTCTCTCCACCCAGAGCTATAAATGGGTACCAGCATATGTGAGGGAATGCAAAACCGAATACGCTGTGCGGGAGGAGTGGCGAACCCCACAGCCAAACATTATATGAGGGAGTCTGGCCCCAAACGCCAATGACAGAGAGATGGGCACTACGCATGGGGGCGCACCATTTGGCATTTTTTCTATAACAAAACACGTGATTGCAGCACTGAACCCCTGCCCCATGTAGGATTATTCTTTATGTCGGAGAATACTGTTTTCTTAGAATACGCCAATCAAATAGGGTTATTCCTTGGTGTATATTGCAGAGAACTAGTCTAATTTACATATCCCACTTCAATGAGGGATTGTAGAGCTTTATTCAGTCCGACAGATTAATCCCTCATTGAAGTCTTGACACTAGATAAAGTCAATTGATTATTACACGAGGAAATACCTAAATCATGCCCTTGCCCTAACTACACCTAGTATATACAACCCCTTAAGAGTAAAGAGTACTGTTTTCTATGGTTCTGTCATAGACTTGTCATTGGAAAGAGCAAACAAACTCATTTGATATAGTTCGCTATTTTATCTCAACCAATATGATGTGGTATGATGGAAATTCACGGATTACCCTTTGAAGCCCGGCAGATAATCTATAGTTGCCCTGGGATGTTCAAACATTTCAACAATTTATGCATTTTAATGATCACAGCCTCTTCAGAATCAGCATGAACATACCTAGTCTTGGTCAGTGGCTGTAAGATGGCTGATTGGGAAGCCATCTCAAAAGTAGCAATTCAAATGAGAACCTATTCAGGATCTAGGAGGGTTAAAGGATTATAGAAGGAAATCTCGGCTTATGTGGTGTAATGTGGTCTGAATTCTGTAGATGATATACGAGAATCGAGTAATGCATTGGGGTTACTCTGTATATTGCCAATATTCGCGTCGGCTACATTTATAATTCTATGCTTACGTTTTGGCAGTATACTGCTCTCTATATTTCTTTAAATTGTGCCGCCAGAAATTCATATAGTACATAAATTACATTATTTTGTACAGGTGGTATATTCTGTTGGCGCCCTCTGCAAAGCCATCTACAACAAGATGTTCAGCTGGCTGGTTGGTCTTATCAACAAGACCTTGGACACAAAAGCAACAAAACAGTTCTTCATCGGTGTCCTGGACATTGCCGGATTTGAGATTTTCGAGGTAAAAATTTAAATCAGATGCAAGAAAAACTTCTTTATCAACATGACAGTAAAAGTCTTTCACGTCAACAAATTTATCCTTTCGACCCTTTCTCTACCCCCATGCTGGACTATTAAACAAGTGTTTTCCCCCAAGAATCTAAGCATTTATGGAGAACATCGATTTGAATTGATTTGAATCAAAATGCGTACATTAGAGAAGTGGTATATTTATTGGCTTTTATGCCCAACTTTAAATGTTTGACTCTTTTTGGTCCTTTTTCCTTTGCAGTACAACACCTTTGAGCAAATTTGCATCAACTTGACCAACGAGAAACTGCAACAGTTCTTCAACCACCACATGTTCGTCCTAGAGCAGGAAGAGTACAAGCGTGAGGGTATCGACTGGGAGTTCATCGATTTCGGTCTTGATCTTGAAGCAACTATCGTACTGATTGAAGGGGTAAGTTTTGAAATGACTTGAAGTTGAACGCAACATGAATGACTGAGAATAAAAGTGTTGTACATATCAGTTTTTTCTGCAATTCAGGGAAGGTACATTATGTTGATTTGACTTTTGTTTGTCCTATAGACCATCCAAGCTTGCGGAAAATACATTCACCTGGTTCACCTGAATATTTCAGATATTTCTGCAGGTGATTCTTTTGTATTCTCTACATTCCTTGGTTGTTCTGGAGGACAGGTCTGGCTAAGCTAACCTATTGACCTCCTGTGCATGCGTACAGCGAAGATATTTTTTTTATTCGTGTGATGGAACAAACCTTGTGGATATTTTGGTCCGTATGCGTAAAAGAGTTAGACCGGTGTAGAAGTAACCATTGTCCGGCGTACTCATAGTCCGGGAACAATGGTGAACAATAGGGCAATCGATTAAGTTGACTCTTTACGCAACATTAGTTTCACGCTTTATTCCGTTATCGTCTATGGAGCCCCGGACTATGGCTCCGACCGGACTATAGATGATGTGACATTTGTTTATGTTTATGGCGCCCCCTGTTGGTGTAAGAGAGGAACTGGCAGGCAAAAGCTGTAACTTTTGTTTCGAATTAAATAATACTAACTTTCTTATCAAGCATAATAAGCTAATGCGTGGGAGAGCGTGGCCTAGCGGTTAGGGTGCTTGCCTCTGGCGCAAATTTACCAACAAAATTCCCGGGTTCGAATCCCGGTGGGGTCGTGGCACTTGCTGGGATTTATTTGGGTACTATCAATTCTGGATTTGATCTGTATACCAACTATTGATTAAATACAAAATACCGCTCTCCTCCATGGTTCACTTGGAATTGGGCAAATGGATCATGAAAGCATCCCGTCCTTCGGAGGGGACGTTAAGCCGTCGGTCCCGTGTACAGAGAGTCACAACTGTACATGTACATCGCAGTCAGTGTCGAATAAGAGTAGGGTGGAAACCCCTGACTGTTCCCAATCCGCCCCAGCCTCAAATAGCGGGCCATGTTAGGAGCGTCCGTATCATGGATACACGCGGCCCCGGATCAGCACACTAGTTGAATAAATCCTGACATCACCACAAACCATTACCAATGACTTGTGGATACGATAAGAAGAAGCTAATGCTACCAGCTGCATTTTGTGACCAATTTAGATCAGGAAAGATTCTGCAAGTAATTTATAACCAGATTTTATGTGGTCTGTCACAGAAACTACTGTAATATTTTGCCTGCCAGAAAACAACAGATGGCGTCCTGAATATCAAAAAGTGACACGTCTAAGGGTCACATCACTATATCTGCTTTTCACACCGGTGTTGTTTGTAGAAGTACATTGTCCGGCGTACTCATAGCCCGGGAACAATGGTGAACAATAGGGCAATCGATTCAGTGACACTTGACGAACATTAGTTTCACGCTTTTATTCCGTTTTATCGTCTATGGAGCCCCGGGACTTGGCTCCCCACCGGACTAATTGCTTTCACCCCGAGGTCTAAAGTTAGACCTGCTCTAGGTGTAATTTAGTCCCCCAGAAAGTACATTTTACTTATAGTGACATGGATGTTATTTGGATTATTTTAAATTGCATTCTAATCTTAAAATTTGGTTAGGTTCTTTATAACGAAAATGTGAATAATTGCCAATTTTGGACAAACTATTTTGACCTTAACCAAGTCTAACTGTAACCGGTTATTTGTTGAATTGATGCTAATTCTTAGTAAAAATCAGTGGCTCCGTTGTTCTGCAAAAGCCTTTGTGCAAGTCAAACCATTAAGACATTTAGAAACAGCCACAGCTCCTTAGCATCGGCATGTTTTTCATTTCTCATTGTCAATTCTTGGTTAAAACCAACATATTTCTTTTAAAATCTGCCATTATGCTTCATTGACAAAAAGATATTATATTGTGATTTCTTTGATACAAAAATGATCTCACAAATATTAGCGATTTTTTTTTGTAACCCAGGCCCTGTTGATCTTTAAAATAAAAATGATCATGTTCGTGTCATGTGTTACCGGTATAGACAATTTGTTACTTTCACTTGTGTTATGATTTATAAGCGATTCATTATTCAACACGTTTGGCGCGCAATTTGAATGGCAGAAATAACCCCATCACTTATCTACATTGGAATAATTATTATGTGACCAGTGACGTGTAATTTCGTTGTCTGGTATTACAAACAATATTCATAAATCATTGAAAAAACTCGTTGTACACGTGGCTTATTCTAAGGAAATAGACAATGACATTGAAAAACCAATGACATGAAACACCCAATGACATGAAACACACAATGACATGACCACACACAATGACATGAAAAACACAATGACATGAAACACACACACACACACACACCCCACATAACACCACACCACACACACCCACAGTTTTTGTTTAATAAAAGTTAAATCTGTCACTACACAAGTAGTTTTTGGTGAAATATGACGTAAATAATGACTTCTAAAAAAATCGAAGTATGTTTTCGATATTCTGAGGTTTAATCTCATATTGACTTGTTCTCGTTTACGGGGTTCGTTCATCCATTCCTCGGGCATGCTAAAATTGACGCATGTAGTATGCATAACTATGAGCAACTGATTACGTAAGCCTGCGTAGGTTCCAAATAGTTCGCCTTCAGTAACCAAATTACTAAAATATGCCTTCAAACTTAAGATTGACACAACGAGAAAAAGGAGCTGGACAAACAAGCTGATTATACTCTACCTCAGTCTTACTGCCATTAGCCCGACAGAACTAGTTTGAGATCATGTATTATAAATATTGGTGATTCGTTCATTCCAATGATGCTAGTGAACATTTATCCGTTTGCCTATTTTAGCCTATGGGTGTATTCATGTGTCTAGAAGAGGAATGCATGTTCCCAAAAGCCACTGACAAGACCTTCCTTGAGAAGCTGACCAAGAACCCGGATGGCAAATCTCAACACTTCGGCAAACCATCTGTCGGCAGCAAGTGAATAATAGCGCTGTGGAACAACCACTTTGAAATTCACCATTATGCTGGCCACTGTACTTGTTTTGACTTTATCATGTAGGAATTCATACCACAGGTAGCCGATCTTGCTCGAAAAAAAAAATTGAGGAATTATCTCTCCAGCTATCAGTTTTTTGTATGTCTATACCATAGTAAACTAGCAGTTTATAGTATATTTTCAAAATGAGTTGTAGGTCTGCCCATTCACCATCACCACGTGGAAGGTAAGAGGATTGTATTCTCCTTGGCAACAGGTAAATATTTATGGTACTCATATCACAGAATAGGATAGATAATAAATAACATATTAACACACATAACGCAACTAAGTTTTTATTTGGCCATCCAACCTTGTCAAAATAATTAGCGAAAGCGGATTATGATTTCCTTGACATCCCGGCACAACCATTGCGTTAGTCTTTTATCATTTACAGAGACCATATTAGATCTGAATTCATCATTTCCAGTAAGCCAATTCTGTGCAGTAACTTACTTGTACCATGGCCACAATATGGTTTTTGTACTGGCTGAAACGGGTTTTTTTTTCCCCCCCCCCCAGGTCTCTACAATGGCCAAGGATTGAAAACCCTCCTATCATATCCACCCCATGGAAATATGGCAAGAAGAACCTCACTTAATTTGAACCGATTATATATAAGATATATATATATCTATCGCTATCTAATATATATATATATATAATATCTATATACTCCTTATACTAAATATAGATATAAACATATATAAAGAAGAAATAACTGTATAGCACCTATAGCGCCGTATATTAAGGGTGCGTTTTGGTGATCTTGCAAACCTTTGTTTTTTTGTTAATGGTTCATTTAGTCCCTCAGCTTACATCGATTTAATCACCTTTCTGGTTCAACAATTCTGACAAGTCTATCTTATTCAAAGTTTCTGTAAATTCCAATCCATTTCTTACTGGCCAACTCGCTGGACATGGGGTGAAAAGCCGTTTTACCAAAAACGTCCATTTTTTACACGAACAAATTATCAAAATTTCTGGATTTTAGCATAAAAGTGGTATTGGATAGCTATTGGAGGTATTTGTGGTGTCAGATGAAAAGGTAATTAAATATTGATGATGATCAAGTGAATTTAAATGTCCATGATTAACAAATATGAGAAAAGGCTAAATTTGGTGAAAAAATACCATTTTTTATCATTTTTATAGATTTTTTTCATTGTTTCAAATGTCGTGGAATTGACTTTATGGATGGAAACTTTAACTTTGCATAGTTATTGTAAGAAGGACTATTCTTCTCAATATAAAAAGCCCTTTGTTCAATGGAAAAAGTGCAAATTAAAGTGTAAATGCACTTTTTTACCAAAAACCTTAATTTTTACAAAAAAATCTTGAAATGTGTTTTTTGCCCATAGAAGACGCATTTGACAAGCCAAAGATGTATTATTGGTGTCAAATGAAAGGTAATCAATTGTTGATGATGATCAAACTGTAATTTAGTGCACATGGATCATGAACATAGGTAAAAAGGGCTAAATTTGGTGAAAAAATCCCATTTTTTAAATCATTTTTATGGATTTTTAATTTTTCAAATGTCGTGGAATTGACATTATTGATTGAAACATAAATTTGCATAGTTATTGTAAAAAGGACTATTCTTTTCAATATAAAAAGCCCTTTGTTCAATGGAAAAAGTGCAAATTAAAGTGTAAATGCACTTTTTTTACCAAAAACCTTAATTTTTACAAAAAAAAATCTCGAAATGTGTATTTTGTCCATAGAAGACGCATTTGACAAGCCATTGATGTATTTATGGTGTCAAATGAAAGGTAATTAATTATTGATGATGATCAAACCGTAATTTAGTGCACATGGATCATGAATATAGGTAAAAGGGCTAAATTTGGTGAAACTTCTGTTTTTTCTAATTTTTATGGATTTCTCGTTTATCGAATTTCTCGAATTTACATTATTGACTGAAACCTAAATTTGTACGAAGAAATTTTTTTCTGAATATAAAAAAAGCACTTTCCTCAATGAAAGAAAGTTTAAAGTGGAAATGCATTTTTTTACCAAAAAAGCGTTAATTGTACATAAAACATATGTAAGAAGATGCATTTAACAAGTCATTGATGTATTTTTGGTGTCAAATGAAATGATATTATTATCGATGATGATCAACCTCTAATTGAGTGCACATGCATCACAAATACAGGCAAAAGAGACTAAATGTGGTTGAAAAAAATATTTTTGGTCATTTTTATTGATTTTTCGTTTCTCAAATGTGGTTTGATTGATATTGATTGAAATTTAAGTTTGCATTGTTATTGTAAGAAGAAATATTCTGACGAATATAAATTTTCCTTTTTTTCAATGGAAAAGGGAAATTTAAGTTGGAAATGAATTTTATACCAAAACCCTTTATTTTTTACACAAAAGTCCTCAAAATGTGTATTTTGCCCATAAAAGACCTATTTGACAAGCCATTCATGTGTTTTGGTGTCAAATGGAAGGTATTATTGATGATAATCTAACTGTAATTGAGTGCATGTGAATCACAAATTAGATGAAAAACGGGCTAAATTTGCTGAAAATCCCTTTTCTATCATTTTTATGGATTTGTCATCATTACTGGTTGTACGAGTGAAAAAAAATCTTTGGTGTGAAATTAATGCATAGGGGAAGTACTGTTTAAATGGAATATCCCAACCATGAATGCGTTTTGGACATTAATTTATGTATCTAAGCTGTGATCATCATAGTAAAATATGAAACATTTTTCCTTTAATGATTGTGAAAACAAATAGTATACTTCTTCATCTTCTGTTTGAAATACCATAATGTTATTATTCATATGGATCAAATACTGCCACATAGCTAGATCTTCTTCTTATCCAAACACAGTAGTTCCCAAATACAACGTCTGGGTGCTTCATTGAATCCAGCAAGGTCCTTGTCTGTTACTCCATCAGTGGCCAGATCAAGAGATTGTCTGTGGTGCTGCTTCCAGGTAGCCCCATTTTTGCAGGGAACCTTAGATCGGCCAATTCTGATTCCGGTTCTCAAACTATTGAGACATCGCCATTTAGCCCATGAGGATTCATCTCCAGGTAGAAGACAATAGATGTTCCTTGCTTTTCCACAAGGCGACTCTCTTATTAAATAGAGACTGTCTCAAGGGGCAGGGATTTGCTTTAGAAACTCTCTCTGGATTTAAGGCAGTCAGCCCAAGTCTTTTCCCGGAAAGGGACAGACACATACGATCCTTGACAGCTACATTTTTGAATGCTCGCTACACTTCGACAGAGATCTGGTGGAGCAATTTATGCTAGGAAGTTATCTGTTTGTGTTGGATCAAAGCATCCTGTAATAATTCGGCAGGAGGCATTTAAAGTTGGGTAAAATTCCTTGGTATTAATCTTTCCCAATTCAAATCAAGATGTTTTACAATAGAAAACATTTCATTTTCTGTTTATTTTCCTTGATGTATGATTGTGAGGAGTCAAATGGAGTCAAGAGGAGTTGAGTCTCATCGCTCTTATTTCTGAAAGCAGTGGTGGGTACAGTCTTTTAAAATTCAAATTTTCACTTTATTCAGATGACCGCAGCAATGGTAATTCCTCAATCTCCATGGAAGCCAATAGCAAATGAAGAGATCGAAGTATTTGACAATCAAAATTGGGACTAAGTCCAGAAAATTAAAAAAAAACCCTAATGCCTGTTGTGTGGCATAGAAATCAGAATTAGAATGCAGTTTGTAAAAGCACTTCTCCGCATTTCCGAAATCAAAGTTACCGTACCACAGGAATGGAGGCTATTTGCTGAAAAGCCTATAGATTTGCTGCAGAAAGATATTGCCAACCTGATTTTTTATCGGCAGGTTTATTTCCCCAAACCTGCATTTTCCGTACTACAAAATGCACCTCTGTCAAGACTAGACATGAGAAACCTCAACCATGTGTGACAAAGACAGCTGAAAAGGTAACCAAATGCTATTCAGAGGATCTAATCCTATTTCCAAAGCTTCATTGAAATATAGATTTTATTGCAGATGAGATAAAGGATTAATAAACGTATGCCAGGAAGTCTTGTTTCTCATATAAAGATTAGGCAGATGCTCTAAATATTCCTGGATGTCTCTTGTAATCACGTGTATATAGTTGAAGGGTATATGGAGCATGGAATTTCCAGCAAACATCTGATATGATAGGTCTATAACAAGGAAGAAGTGACCAGTAAAGCGAGCTCGACTAGTCGATGTTAGGCAACAATGGAAGAGATGGAAGGGATGTCACCATTATTTGAGCCCATGTTTTGTGTTCCTGCCAGACGATGATCTGCATTCTTATAAGAGGCCTGGTATAGGTTTCATAAAGGTTATCTTAATTGATGTCCTTTCTTCTTTCCACGTAAGTTCTGAAGAATTCAAGTTTTATATTGGACATCCCAGATTGTCAGATGTGGTAGAGCTTGTTATGGGCATTCTATGTTTGCCCTTTACGTGAAAGGAAGTCCTTCCATCTGCAACCCACAATTCAAGGTATTTGAACTTGCCACCCTCCCTCCCTAAATTCCATATAGATCTTTGAAAATAGGGGGCTTGTGATTGCTTGATCATCATTGACGGTTATATATACTCAGTCTTCTTAGCATTGAGAAAAAAACTGACAGAAGCAACTTCCAGCATAGCAGCAAGTCTTGAGCACCTTGTAACTGGTCCGCAGTGACCGCTTAGTCATCTACAGAGTCAAGGTCTGTGAGATACATTCCTATCTAACGCTCCGACTTTCTTGCTTTGATATATCGTCTTTCATTTGATTTTTCAGCTGTCTTTGTCACACAAGGTTGACGTCTGTCGTGTCTACTCTTGACGGAGTTTCATTTCTTTCCTTGAATGTGCAAGTTTTGTGAATAAGCCTTTGGATAAAGTCCATTTTGGCATGTCTTCCTGCAATAGATCTTATTGTTGGCTTTCCAGCAGTTGGTTTCAACCCTTTCAGTATTCTCTACTGCTAAAATATCGGAAATATGATCCTTAAGAGCAAGGGTACTTAGCCCACTTTAACTCCTTTAACTCCTCACGATTGTACATCAGGGAAACTACACAGAGAGTAATTTTTTTCTATAACTGAACATCTCAATTTTTATTTTTCTCTTTCAAGTAGTATTTTCTATTCCTTTTCACATCTTGAAAATCTTTTTGAGCCAGGGGAGTGCTTAATCAGGTTAAGGAGATCAAAACAAGATGCAGGATGTAGTAGATTCAAAACTCATTAACTCATCACTATATTTCTACTATGCAATAATTTCACACCAAGTTTTTTTCCACTCATATCAGTTATTCATTTAATAAATAGCAAATCACACATATGTCTTATGGGAAAAATATAAATTTTGGGGATTTTGTGTTTTTGGTTATAAGATACATTTTCATCTAAATTTTCACTTTTTATCATTGATAAAAAGGGCTTTTATTTTCAAAAGAATATTTTCCTATTACAATAACTTTGCAAATTTGTTTCCATCAATAATATCGATTCCCAACATTGAACAAATAAAACAATAAATAAAATAATGATTAGAAAATGTTATTTCCCCATAATTAAGAAGTGTTTTCCAATACCGGTATTTCCCATTTACGTGCGTTCATTTACAGTTTGATCATCATCAATAACACGTGGATCCAGGTTTTTTGGTACAGCTCAACTTCCGGTTCACATACTTAGAAAAATGCTGGATCAACTGATTTCATTTCAATAAACAAGTTTGTAAAAATAAAATTCATATCTCCGCTGAGCCTGAATAATTTAACACTTCACTGTGGCATTTATATAGTTTTAAATTTACCTCGCTGATTTCGAATTATTTACCCACACCAGCTGATGGTACTTTGTACTCTGAAATGTAACTAGGGCTAATGGAGGAATGCCAAACTTTTCAAAGATGAGAACCTAAAACTACGGTAGGATTACAACCAACGTGTTCACCCGCTAGCCAGAAATGGACTTGTACCGAAAATCATTCCCTCCATGCAATGGGCAATGAAAGCTCAGGATCCATATATTGAATTCCTTTCTTTTGACACCAAAAATATATCAATGGCTTGTCAAATGAACAAAATACACATTTTGAGAATTGTGTAGAAATAAGGGCTTTACCAAAAAGTGCACTTCCACCTTAAATTTCACATTTTTCAATGGAAAAAAGTTATTTTTTTATTCAGAAGAATATTGCTTCTTACAATCTTACAAATTTAAATTCCCATCAAAAATATACATTCCACGACATTTGAAAAACGAGAAATACATAAAAATGATTTATGCATTTTTCACTAAATTTAGCCTTTTTACCTATATATGTGATGCATGTGCACTCAATTAGAGGTTGATCATCATCATCAATAATAATAACCTTTCCTTTAACACCAAAAATGCATCAATGGTTTGTTAAATGCATCTTATAGGGGCAAAATAAACATTTTGAGATTTCTTGAGTAAAAATAACAGTTTTGGGTAAAAAAATGCAGTTCCACCTTAAATATCTCTTTCATCCATTAAGGGCTTTATATATTCAGAAGAATATTTCTACTTACAATAATTACTCAAATTTAGGTTTCAATCATTAACATCAATTGCATGATATTTGAAAAACAAGAAATCCATAAAAATGATAAAAAAACAGGGTTTTCACCAAATTTAGCCCTTTGTACCTATATTTGTGATGCATGCGCACTCAATTACAGTTTAATCATTAGCAACAATTAATTACCTTTCATTTGACACCAAATATAAATCAATGGCTTGTCAAATGCGTCTTCTATGGGCAAAATACACATTTCAAGATTTTTTTTGTAAAAATAAAGGTTTTTGGTAAAAAAGTGCATTTATACTTTAATTTGCACTTTTTCCATTGAACAAAGGGCTTTTTATATTGAGAAGAATAGTCCCTTTTACAATATCTATGCAAATTTAAGTTTAAACCAATACTGTCAATTCCACGACATTTGAAAAATGAAAAATCCATAAAAATTATAAAAAATGGGATTTTTTCACCAAATTTAGCCTTTTCTTACCTTATTTTGTTATTCATGTACATTTAAATATACTTTGATCATCATCAATATTTAATTACCTTTCATCTGACACCAAAAATACTCCAATAGCTTATCGAATACCACTTTTATGCTTAAAATACAAATTTTGATGTTTTTCGTGTAAAAATGGGCATTTTTGGTAAAAAAGTGTATTTTTCACCCCCATGTCCAGCGAGTTGGCCAGTAAGAAATGGATTTTTGAATTCTACAGAAAATTCTGAATCAGATAGACCTTGTCAGAATTTTGCAACCAGACAAGTGATTAAATCGATGTCAGCTGAGGGACTAATAATCCTCAAGAAAAGGTTATTTCCAAAATGTCACTGGATTATGATAGTGCGTTTTGATATTATGAGCAAATGTGAGAGCGAGGCTCAGCGAGCTGGAAAGACACTGAGTGTTTGCGGAATGTCTATGATACTCCCGGTCATTTAATCGGATTATTATCGTGTGTCCAATAAAAAAATCTGAGCCGGTCGATTAAAAATTATGACGAATTCTTGAACAAAATATAACTGCAAAGGTTTGGAGGTTTCATTCATTGAATTAGAGCATCCCGTAATGGCGATTCCCACCCCTATCTATTGTGTTCAGGGGCGTCTGTCGCTATTAAATCAATCGTAGGGAGGCGTTATTATTAAGAGGACCTAAATTGCTTAATGGTACTGCGTTAGTGTTAGTGAAATTGTGTCCAACTCCGTCTTCAAGGTCGCGGTTTATTCGTACAAGCTAGGAAATTCTGTCACAGGGACTCATAACTTTTTTTATACCGGTAGATTCGATTTTCTTCTCTTTTCAATGAGGAATCTACAGTTAAGATAATCTCTTTCGTAACGTTTTAATTTGCATAGGTGGGATACAATGTAGACTTCTGGTTGGATAAGAACAAGGATCCCCTGAACGAGGCCGTCGTTGAACTCTTCCGCAAATCAACAGAACCACTGTTGATCAAATTCTTCCAAGAAGTCGGAGGTGGTAAGTCAACAACGTAATCGTTCTTCTAATCTACCGCCATTTCTGATTCACGTTATATTTCAATGTTTTTCAATAGCAACAGTTTATATAGAAATGTATGCTAGATATTTTGGGCAAGAGTTCCATATGTACCCCTTTGAAGTTCTACATGTCACAACTTTTTTTTTAACATTTTTGGCTTTAGGGATAGGGTTTTGTTATTGATAGAGAATAAGTTCAAACAAATTCCTGTAGAATTTTAAAGGGGTACATATGGAACTCTGTCCTTTGAACCACATTTTTGACTATAATTAGAGAAAGAAATAAACACGGAATATTGCGTCTTACGTCATGTAAATCAGCGTAGATATTCTTTCAATGTAAAACAATCCACTCTCTAAGAGTGAATTTCATAAATTTCTCTCCAAAAGAGTAAAAATCTCTCAAACAGAGTGAAATTTCACTGGGTAATTTCAATCGGCAAGCATTGCCTACAGTGGCTAATCTGTTTTTAGGGTGATCATTGTAGAAAATCCTGAGAGGAATTTCACTCTTTTGGAGTAATTTTTCACTCTTTTTGGAATGATTTTCACCCTTTGGAGTGAATATTCACTCTTTTGGGCGAATTGTAGGAATCTCACCCTTTTGGAGATTGAATATTTCACTCATTTACATTTACACGATTTAGAAAGTACAAAGTACTGCGGCACCTCTCAAGCCAATAAAGGCGGCCATCTGTCCTGACGTAAGGCGTAACAATCCCCATTTAATTCTGTCTCTGCCTCTATAATTATGACCAATCACCCAGATGTGCAATGTGCATTGTGACATCCTGAAATTATCCTTTGAAGCAGAATATTCTACGACAATATTGTTGTATATCAATATTTTAGAACAAGATTTAGAACGCTTTACCGCTGCAGTTTGAATAAATGTAACAAAGTTTGGCAAGATGGAAATGAATGGTCCATATGATCTTGATAGTATTTGCTATAGTTAATGTCTTTAAATTTATATTCTTTTGTGATCGCAGTATTCAATGTCGGTACATCGACAGATTAAAGTTTAAGTGTCGACAAAGCTGCCCTTATGGTGTTACTAATTGTTAATATTTGTCTACTTATGCTCTATAAATATTGAATAAAAATAGCCCCTTTGACTGTAAGGTTGGGAAGCAGCTTTACATGAATGCATACGATATACCACTTGATATGCAATGAGTCATGGCATGAGATATTAAAACCAAATGACTAAAATTAATCTCAATTATGTCTCAAAAACGATTCACGTTTTTACTTTTATCGCAGCTGTAATCAATATTGTTCTGTGTAGTAACTGGATTCTTAATAGAGGCAAGCGATGGGTCTGAGAACTATCGTTCAACTAGCGATAGTATGTTGAACCCCACCACTCTTGTTTAATAAGGACTGCCGGTCTGTTATCAGTTCAGGCCGGCTTGCAGGAAATCATTATAGTAGATTCAACCCTCGTGTCAACCTCTAGTACTTTTCCGAAGGGATGGGCATTGGATGAGGGGCATATGCAGTGGCTGGAAATTAAAATCGGGATTAAAATTCCTAGTAATCTATTGAAACAGTAGTCCGATAGCGAGAGCAATCATTCTATGCTTAATGAAAGCATTCAAGTCAGCGTGAGCGCATTTGTAGCTACAAAAACAGCTCTCCAATAACATTGTCTAATCGTATTTGCTTCAGTGGTATTCAATGTAACAGGTTGAGTTGAATAGTTACTGATTTTGAGCGCCCGTGTTTTGGATACGGAAAGGGGGGGGGGAAAACAAAAGTCTTTGAAAATTGATGGCCAACATGAAAGACCAGATTATCTCAATTTCGGTTTCAGAAAATGTGAAACGGGCCTCATGTTTTCTTTTTCTGGCCCCTATCCAAACTAATCGATTCTGTCCAAAAAACTTTTCCTCCGGTGACACGTGGGTTGAAATCTAATATAAAACAAATCTAGATACAAAGATGTTAAGTGTTTCACGTTAGTAACATGTACCGATTCCAGCTCATACGCAAATTTAATTTAATGAACTCCTCTGTTTGACTTATCGAAAGAACGATCACCTCTATTCGAAAAAAACTCAGTCCATGGGGGCGGGGGGATTCGCCGGGTATAGACTGTATTTAATATGATGTCAGCCACCAGCCAAGTTGATGGACAAGATACATTCAAAGATAAATACGTACGCTGTCAATCGTCCATGTGTGCATTTGTGACAGGGAGCAATTAACAGATGAATGATATTGTAGTCCTGGAATGTGAATCAGTCACCAACATGGTTGGACTATGCAATACGGTCTATAGGACAATCAATCGTGGGTTGTGTTATAAAAGTAATTCGCGGGTAAACAAAAATAAGACGGTTAAATGTATCCTACATTCTAGGTACGACTAGGCAATGGAGCCAGGGGGAGCAAATCTCATAGTCCGACTTACCTGCCAAAAAATTACTAAAAGGGACGAGCAAAATTCTCAAGTCGTCCCGTACCTGCTCCAACAATACTAAAAAACGGGACCAAATGCAAAAATTAGCCCAATTTATAATTTCACCCAAATTTAGGTCAAAGATGGTTGCAATACCTCGAAATTGCTGGGACGAAAATGGCAGGTTTTATTCCATTGAGTTCCTGTATTTGAGCCAGAGGGAGGATCTTCCACCGACCCCTGGTCGGTACGCCTATTGCATATTGGGAAAGTCACTAAGGATTTGCAATAATTGTAGAAAACAGGGATAAAAAAAATCCTGCATGTGTATATACGGGAACTGACTTACCATAAAATGGTTCTTAAAATAGGCATTTAGGGTCTTTTCTGACCTATGAAAATTACTATAGGCAGGCGGTGGCGGTGGACAAAAAAAGAAGGGCGGTTTCTTTCCGACAGTATCTGCTAAACATAGGGTAGGCCAATGACATTGGAATGCTATTGGTTTCGTGGACTCCCCATATGTTTGCCTTTTATCCCCTTGATTGAGTGGTAGTGTGTAAATGCAACCAAATCATTGTGTTTTTTGTTTTCTATCTTCCCAACGAGGGACTGGTCAGTGCTAAGCAAGCTTGATATGATTCTATAGTTTTGTTTAGCCTTGTTCAGTTCCCTAACTCCTACCTGTTATACAGGTGGTTCTGGTGGTCGTAAGAAGGGCGGGTCTTTCCAGACCGTTTCTGCCAAACACAGGGTAGGCTTGTGGCTAATTATCGCCAGCCAGTAGAACAGCTACAATCATCATCATCAACTCCAACTTCTTGGCAATACTCCTCTGCTTGCATTCAAAAAGGAACTTTGATTCTTTAGCGCATCTCGATATAAGATAGCATGGTTAAGGCATTTTTACAAGTATTTGAACATGAAAATAACAAAGTTTCGGCTTTACTCTTTTCTTATGAGTGCATATTTAGAATTTAGTACTTTCTAGAAGCATGTACCTAGGCCTTTGAAGGTTTTGGGCTATTAGTGAGTGAGACCAATATCGGGGTGGGATACTATTGGGAAACGTCAAAGAATGACGCATATGGACGCACCTTCAGCTTAATTTTCAAGTCTGGAAGTGAAGGTGCCCTTTTGAGGGGATTTGTATGTTAGTCTAACATAGTTCTTGTCATAGCTTTACGCACCCGACGCGTTCGCATATTATTTTCTCACGTTCGTGTAGCTAAAGCCGCTCTCGCGAGATAAAATACGCAGAAGCAAGGGTACATCGTTGTTATTTCCTGATAAACCACTTTGCACCATAGTTGCCTCCAGAAATGATAAGAAACATGTCAATCCATTCTAATATACAAATCCCTTAATACTGATTTGGGACTGAAAAATGTCTGCTATATACACTGAAATAAAACCAATGCAATTACTACTGTTGAACTCAATTCACCACTTTCAGACAGATTTTGTAACCGTCTACAAAAGTGGTAGAGAGGTCTAAGTTCTTTTTTGAGTGCCTTTAGCATGAACTATGCCAAAAAGATGAGATATCTTAGATAATATAGTACATATATCTCTATAGTGGAAGAACTCATCCCTCTGAAATGTGTGCTCATTCGTTTACAGCAAATTTCAAAATCACCTCCAACCAAAAAAAAATCGTATTTTTCTTTAAAGATTTGAATAAATCCATTAATGTGGCACATAATTACTTTGGGGTGAGATGCTCCATTCTTCTTCATTCAGCCATCGACCTACCTGACTTTTCTTCTGCCATCACCAATTTTATATTATATATATGCAACCGCTCAACATCACCATCCATAGCCTGACTGACTTGCTGTCACAATCATCCGCTGGAAAGAAAAAGAACCAAATAAACCCACCTCATCCCTGGTCTCATCATGCAAGACGTTTAAGTAGTATTTAGCACCTGGCAGAATATTACAAACAGGGGCTTATTGAAATTTCGAGGGTTGAGAATCAGAAGGACGTAACTCAACACCAAAAGAAATATTAAAGAATTTCTTTAATTCTGCTGTAATACTGCTTTTGAGAAATGTGATGTTTAATATTTTCTACTAAGCAAATCTATTCATTACTCAACATTCTCATAAAGCTCGTATATAGTACTGTAAGCAAACATTATATAACTTTAGTAATGAGCTATTATGAACAGCAGAATTATAGAAATTCTTTAATATTTCTTTTAGTGTTGAGTTACGTCCTTCTGATTGTCAACCCTCGATTTGTCCTTTTCGCCATAATAACAGGAAGTCCGGTATCATATGATTGCCGCACACGCTATCGACTGTCGAATCGATATTCGTCTTTTGGGAAAATCATGACGGTACTTTAATTTTCAGGATGGATCCATGAAAAGCTCGGAACATGAGAAAGTTATGACGGTATTTTTGGAAGTACCTTCAAGAATTGTTCAAGTACATTATATAAACGCCACAATTTTGGACTGTTTCGGGCCTGTTTTCGAATTAAGTGCCGTTTTTTCTCTCTCCTAAAAAAATATGAATCTCGATTCGAAAACCCACGTCGATATGGTGACTAAGGAAAATGTCAATTCATAAGCCAAAAATTACGCAACGAACTCGACTGAAATTCTGCCGGATGCTCTCAGTTTAAGGGGCGATATCTAACTTCCATTTCACCAACAAAGCTGCCACTTTCAGGAGCTCTTATTTTGAATTATATGCTATTCATACTCGTCATATGTCATTTCTAAGTACTCTTCATTCCAATTTTAATGTAAAAATTCACAAACAAAAGAGCCCAGCAAAATGTTGCTATCAAATGAGAAATTGAAGCGTTCAAAACCAGATCAGGTGAAATGATTCTTATTAGATAATGCCTCTTTATGGTTTGTGTCCAAAAATAAGTATATTATTAGGGACAACATCAAAACTCAACCACCGGTTACGCGCCGGTTATGCCCGGTTCTTTCCGGTTGTAACCGGTTTCTATTGTTCTAAACAATGAAACACCTGTCCTGAACCGCAGGTCAACCGGCGGTTGGGGTTTGAAGTCGCCTCTTAAGAAATTTTAATATTTCAGTCAATTTTATATCGTGAGTTTTTTCTCATAAGATGCTTTCAATTGTAAGAAGTGTACAAAATTCGTATTGCTTATTATTGGACACATATTGCTTATCACCTTACATGCTTGTAAATACGCGAGAATGACGTAATGTGATCGATAGATTATATCCCATTACGTCACTCTCACGTTCATATTCATATGCAGCCTATTCCCTGTATATTTAACCTCATGCTATTCCATCCACTCCTCTTCCTCCCTTTGCTAACCCCGTCTTGCATTATCCTATGCACTGTATTTTACAGGAACTAAAGCTGGAAAGAAATCGAGTGCTATCAAGACAATTAGTGCTGGACACAGGGTGTGCATGAATCAATGAGTATTCATGGTTTTCCATTTGACAGTGATTTTCAAAACGGAACAATTAATTTTTAATATTTTTTGATTTATTGTTTTTGAATTTTTGGGTGTCAAACCTTGGACTGGCAAATCGATTGGCTGTTATAGCATTGTAGTGGGTAGATATTAGTTAGCATGAATCATAACCCTTGTACCTCTACCAGTGTTTTATATTTGTTTTTGTTTTCTAGTACTCAGCTATCTGCATTTTTTCATCTTGCCTATTATGTTTTTCTTCAAAACAATTTCGGAATGTATATTCTAAGCCAAAAACTACGTCAGACTTTAGTAATAATTTGATAATCAAAAACACTAAAACGCCAAACAATGAATGTTTATCAAATCATTAACATCAAAATATATCTTCGATAAAAACGATGAATAACTTGCGCATTCAACAGAAACATTTCAGTACTAATTCATTGTTTTCATACAGAATATTGCAAAACAATTGAAAATTCTTAAGAGTTCGGTTATCATTGAATGGAGTTTTCTGCCTTCTAATTTAGGAATTCCCTTTTATTGAAAGAAAACGAAAATCGGAAATTTGAATAAAGTATATTGCCTTTCATATTTTTGTGACTTCTAAAATTGCAGTGCATTTGGTCAATTTAATACTACTTACCTTAAAAAAGTGATTCCTACGTGAACTGATTGCTTTGCCTTTTTTGTGTGTGCAGTTTTTACATGTTACAAACTCACAACACAGTGTGGATGTCTACACAGAACGAAGCACAGTGCGGTTACATCGACAAATTTGACAGTGGTTTGACTTAATCATTAAAACCAAAGTCTTAGATTTAACACATTAGTGCAATGACACTTAGACACATAAAGACAGTAATTTCAATGGCCCTTCCGACTTCTTACAAGCCTGCTTTAATTTTTTTACACAAATGATCTCATGATCATAATGCTATTTCAGGAGAAAATTGACCAGGAACTTCAATTATATTATTTTGAGTTCCCTGCCCTCTGTATACTGTACTTTGTCTAGTTTTCCTTCCTTCCTTCTGCTTTGAAATGCTGAATGCTCCCCTTGCTTCTCGCTTATGACAGAATGATACCTTCTGTTCCTCTTTAATACCCTGTTCTAAATTAGTTTATTTTTTTAAATGCATCTCTACATTTCCTTCTATTTCCTTTCTTCCTGCTATCGTATGTTTTTTATTTGGCAGTACGCTTTTCGCACCTATGCAACGCTAGTTATGTAGACGGACACCTTTTTTGTTGTTGGCATTTTTAAAACAAACGAAAGTGCGCTTACATGCGGTTAATTAAGTACCGGTAATTAAGAAATATGAAGTAATTCAACAAAATTAAGAAACCATGAACAGACATTGATTGATACATGCGCCAATGAATGCAATCCTTATTCGCCTTTTGCTCAGTATCATTGTGTGTGTACGCTACAATCCATTGTTATGTATTATGGCTTACTGTATTTGGCGAAACGAAACGAAACGAGACGCCCATTGGATTACACGCTTTATTCCGTCATGCATGCGTAACGTGCATAACGGAATAAAGCGTGTAATCCAATGGGCGTTCTGTTTCGTTTCGTTTCGCAAAATACAGTAAGCCTGTATTATCAGCTAGCTATGTAGTGTGTTGTAGCAAGAGTGCATGTAAGTAGGTGTGTAGTCCTCTTTGAGCAACTGCAAGCATGGATCGTGCTTTTTCTATTGTGAAATTGTGTCCTTCTAAATATTTGTTATATGTAACACGAGAGCATAAATATTATAATTATGTCAACAATACATTACATAAGAAAAAGTGACGGTTGGGAAAAAAGTGTTTTCAAACGAATCCCGGGCAATTCAATTCTATTTATTTACTTTGAGATGAGGTCGTTACTCAAAACCAAAAAAAGACAGAAAAAGTAGAAAACAAACCTGGTCAAAGTTGGTTAATTTTAGGATATCTAACATTGCTTTGATAAAAAAATATATAATACATATGTTCACACAAACAATATTCATACAATTTCACATAATAAAATAATGTGATATAAATGAGCAGCTGGAACGGTCTGGGCAGTAATAGTTTTAACGACATGTCAGATATTTCGGGGAAGACACCCGGGTTATTGAATTTCCCATAACTAGAAGAAGCATGCCTCCTCATATTTCATTATCATTTCTTGAGCATGTCATCTGGTATTTAGGCATGAAAATACCATTAAATAACGAAGATTCCCCTGCCGTGCTGCAATGTTGCACGTTGAAAAAAGGCTGTTTTTCTTTAAATTATAAGAATGTTGTTAGATATTCATGAAAAACACCCCATATTATCCATCCAACATGGCGATTGGTAATAAACAGCACCAATATTACGAAAACGTCATTTTGACCCCAAAGGTTCACGTTCCTTATTTTTGACTTTGAAATATGAACTAATACATTGTATGGTGCACATTGCATGTGCATTGCCAAAGCGAAGTAACTGTGGATACACAAAGCTACACAGTTTAACATTGAATGCACCGGAAATATTTTTATCAAATTCAAATTTAAGAGGATTACAATTCATTACAAAAGTCTATGACTTGTGCACGTTTGTTAAAGAGGTTGTTATTCTGTGCAAACTATTGGTTGGCACATAATTTCTAATGCCTGTACCAATAATTTGTTCAGTGATTTTTATACTTATTTGTTTGTTGAAGCTGAATTGAAAAAAAAAACGATCTTCCATGAAAACATCGTGCCATTTATTTCTGATCATGTATCTGAAATTCCAAGTTTAAGAGAAAAGGAAATTCGCGCGCATAAAATATCACTCAAAATAAACTACAAAATATCCGTATAGAAACCAAAGAAAACAGATGAAACCATATTGAGCTTTTAGCAAATGGTTCTGAGACAGTGTTTACTTGTTCAATCTCCTGCAAATATTGTTTTTTATTACGTGTTCAAAGTCTTTACACTTTTTTTTTTTTATTAAACACCGATCTAATTTGTATCAATAATAATATGGTTGTACCTCATATAATATTGGCATTATCTTTGGAACATGTCGTGCAACTTGCATACATCACATCAAAAATAAGGAATATTAACCTTTAGTATTAGTGTTAAGGAGAAACAGGCATTTTAGTAAGGAAAAAGTAATTCTACACGTATTTAAATTAACAAACAGCGATTACAATAATACGAAATAATATTGGTGTTAATTAAGGCCAAACCCGCTCAGCTGCCATGTTTCCCCTAAGAAAAACTAAAAACAAATCAATGCTATGTCCTTAATTCGCAATGCAAGACATCCCATTTTCAAACCTTTACCCAAAGAATATTTCCTTGTTTTCCATGCAGAATGCTTCACCCGTTTTGAAAAAAGAAACATGCAACAAAATAGGCAAAAGCATGCACACCTATACCCTCTTTTTCATTTCGAGTCATGTCATGCATGTTCGAAACATAGACCCATTTAAAATCAGACGATAATCATTGCAAAACGATTTTCACGTAGAGTCAACATGCTCTTTTACTGTAACTACAAGAATAAAAACGCCAACAAAACACATCCAACGCAGTGTTCTTCAAATTCGTCAAAATTACTTTATAGTTTCATCACACATAACAAACCGAAATATTGTTTTGAACATGGGCAGCTGTGTTGCACAATTACACCAACACAGTGCAAGAGCATCCACACACATGTGAGACAGATCCACTTACCTCTTGATACTTCGTCTCATTCCCACGATTATAGGAGCAATTGAACCGTCTGATGACAACACTTGGCAACACACAACCTCACTTTGTACGTTGTATCATCCCCAATGAGCACAAGAAACCTGGTGTGATCGACGCTTTCCTGGTACTCCATCAGCTGGCCTGTAATGGTGTATTGGAGGGCATTCGTATCTGCCGTAAAGGATTCCCCAACAGAATGCCGTTCGCTGACTTCAAGCAGAGGTTAGATCATCCTGTTTTTTTTTTATATAACGGTTCTTCATTAATTTGTTTCACGCATTTCGCAAGAAGTGTTTACAAGATCAAGCTAATTGATGTACCATATCCTGTAAAGGACAGCTAAAAAAGAAAGTAAACAAATTTGGCAAATATCTGTCATATTTTTTCGGTATTACTACATACCCTTCGTACCTATTCTGCACCGTGTACTTTATTCCGTACATGATAGAGAGTAGATACGAATGGTATAATGTAATTATGCCTTTTTCGTTGAAATACGACGGTTCTATAATATAAGTAATTTTCGTAAAGGGAATAAAGCACGGTGTGTATGAACGTACCTTTATTTTCCCCATCACTGTAATGAGTAACGAGTCTTATCGTGCAAATTTGCCAAATATATCACGCACTTCCCATTTTACAGATACGCCATTCTGGCACCACAAGCAGTTCCACAGGGCTTTGTTGATACCCGTAAGGCCGCTGATCTTCTACTTCAGTCCCTCAGTCTGGAAGCAAATGAATACAGAATGGGCCACACAAAGGTAAATTCGATTGGTGGTACCTAACAGAAACTATGGAAGTTGATAGTACTTAATAGCTATTATTTCACGTCACTACATATCCCCGTACATATCTTTGTATTACATTTATTTTTGTTGAAATGTGAGATTTTGAGATACGATAAAGCTGATGCACAGACATAGTTCAGTAGTTTTAACTTTCGCGGTCTGCATTTAAAATTTAAACTCAAGAAAACTATAGACTTTGGCTATCATTAAAACAATCGTTTGAATATCAATGAGCATTTTAACCAGGAGCCAATTTTTTTTTCCACAAGAGACTGATTTTTTTTTTAGTTTTTAAGCATTTACTTCCCGTAAATATCGGAAGTAGAATGCCACCAAAGAAGACATCGAAGACTATACTTATTCCCATTTTTGCCTCTTGAATGTAGGTGTTCTTCCGCGCCGGTGTCTTGGGTAACCTCGAGGAAATGCGTGACGACCGTCTCGCAAAGATCCTCTCCCTCCTCCAGGCTCAGTGCCGTGGTTTCCTCATGAGGAAAGAGTACAAGAAGATGTTGGACAAGAGAGTCGGTCTGTACGTTCTGCAACGTAACATTCGCAAGTACCTGATTCTTCGTATCTGGCCATGGTGGAGACTGTATACCAAGGTAAAAACACGTCACTTAAAACCAGATAACTGTCTCTAATTCATTTGCTTACCCATACAGCATAGCTGTATAAGCCTATGTTATGGTAATGTGTCCATCTATCTGCTGACACTTTGTGTTCAAGAATTTGAGATCAGTGGTCATTTGAGGTAATTTTGTAGCAAAAACGCTTAAAATACCTTTTCAAATGACATCTACTGTAATAGTAATTTAAAGTCAATGTTAAAATGTTGAAACGCTTCTCATACCAATGGGTAGTCACTGAAGTTGCTCCTAATGCTCTTCGAGGAGTCAGTTATAAGTCAAAGTTCATCTAGGGGTCATTTGCCGTCGTTGATGAAAACATGCTTAAAAATAATCTTGCACAGAAATAAATGCATATTCACCAGTCCTGTTGAAAATAATCCTTAAGGAGTAGGGTGTTAAAGATCCGTGATCAAAAGTCACCAAGGGGTAATTAGGTTATGCTTCTTGCACAGACGACGAGACCAAATAGACCATTAATGCTTTAGGGTTAGGGTACTTGGTGTGTTTAGGCATAATGAATCAAATTTTATCAAGTTTATTTAAGATTTAGTTCAACCAACCATATATCCTGCTGCATGAGCCCCACTGCACCACTGTCCAATGATCAGAGAGAGAAAGTGATGATTCAAGGAAATCAAATGATTTGCGTATTATTGTTTTACCATCCTAGGTCAAGCCACTGCTTAACGTTGCCCGCTCTGAGGATGAGATGAAAGCAAAGGAAGAGGAACTAAAAGCTGCCTTGGAGAAAGTCAAGAAGTTCGAAGAAGTACGCAAAGAACTGGAAGACAAGAATGCAGAACTACTCAAAGAGAAGAATGATCTCTACATGCAGATACAACAAGAAGCAGAAGGCACGAGCGAAGTCGAGGAGCAGCTTACCAAGATGATTGCATTGAAAGCTGATGTAGAGTCACAACTTGAGGTAGATGTTTCACTTTTTTTCAAAGAATTGTTCTTCAGTTGTATCCTTCGGGTCTACACTGAATACGTCAATGATCTAGAAATGCTGACCGAACAAATAACCACTAAGAAACAGTTCACGTAAAGATAATGTCCATATGGCAGGTAATTTGTATATAAGAAATTATTTGCAAATAATCGTTCACAGAGTCGTTTTCAAAGCCAAAGACATTCCAATGTTGAACAGTATAATTTGCTTTTATTCGCAGGATCTCCAAGCCCGTCTGGATGAAGAAGAGGATACAAGTGCAGCAGTCGGCGCTGCCAAACGCAAACTGGAACAAGAGTGTGCAGAGATGAAGAAAGACATTGATGACCTTGAACTGACATTGACTAAGGTATTGTGGCACAAATCATTTGCCCCTCTTACTCATCAACTCACATCGGAGATGATCCCAAGAGTATTTCATAAACATCGTGAGACCAGCTTTCATCAGGTTGGATAAAATCAAGTCGTTATGTTTGGCTCCCTCGATGTCACAGAAGATGAATTTGGTTGGCCTCGTAATTCTAGTTCGCTAATATTTGTGATGGAAAGAAGAAAGAAAACACAAACCGAGCATTCAACATGGTTAATTAGACTTGATTTCATGCACCTGCTATCAATGCGCATACTGCTTCGAGATATGGATAGAGGATATATCATTACCAATTGAATTCAAAATGTTACACGATTTCTGTATTTGAAACTGAGCAATAGAGTACACACAGATTAAAGCTACATCGCATCGATAGTTTCTCTAGACTTGACTTTTTCAATTATCCAAAATGAAATACGTTAGCTCTATTATGTTTTGAACCCGTAAAAATGCAAAGATTAAGTCGAACGAACAGCCAAATCATTATTGGGCCATTTTGTTGAGAAAATCTAAGGCAATTAAAGCAAACACATTCATCGAAATACTGGATAATTTGCCTAATGCCTTACCTTGATATACTCTCTAAAGGCAAAGAGTGACTTTCACTCTTTTTTGAGTGACTACAGGGCCGCTCCGAAAAGAATGAAACTCCACACCTTTTAAAGAATACTTTTTGGGTCAAATGTACTTTTGATAATTGACAAGATGACAAAACGATATCATTTTGGTCAATTATATCAAGATATAATTTGATAAAAAACATCCTTCCAATGGTGTGGAATTTCACTCTTTTCAGAATGGCCCTATAGTTACTCTAAAATTTCTGCATTCAGAGAGTAGACTATATTATAAAAACCTACGCTTTGAAGGAAAGCAACTCTATCCAAATCTCCTAGTATGTGAGTTTGTGTGTTTGACTTTGTGAGTGTTGAGTATCTTGATCACACATATAGTCTCCTCTGCAGTCTTGAATTGCACTGCCACTTATTTATGCTTATATTTGGCACCACCCCTTTCTCTGTGAGTCGTCATTCCTTTTCACCATCTTGACCTTTACCTTATTATCAAATAATATTAATGTGAACTCAAAAGTGGCCGTCTGCTCATCAATCAGTGTGATGGAAAGAAATGTCATATCACCTATCCTGAAATCTTAAAACTTACCCGTATATAAAGACTCCCTGAAACCTTTAACCCGTTTGGTTGCTGTGATATGTTTTGCTATTAACATTGGTTCGTGATGGATAGTACCTATTATATGTATTATTATATCATTTGTGTCAAACCTCTTGCAATACGAAGGTACTGACTCTGTGAAATTCTTGCACGGTACATCAAATTTTGTTGCTGCCTACATTTGAAACTAACTAAAATACATTCATTTGTTTAAGACAGATCAATTCCCAACTGCACACATAAAACTGCTTCATCGATCGCATTTGAATACCCATGTTTAAAGTTTTTTAAGTTAATGATCATCCATTCTTACCCAAAATTATATTTGAGTAAACGTGAGGGCGATTATGTTTGGCATCGTGACTTCTCAAATTATGCCTTTTATCACCTTCTTACTTCATTACTTCAAAACATGGATAGAGCGAGTATCATTTAATATAGAAGTAATTATTGTATCATACCGGTACGATTATTGATGATCTTGCTTATGTGGTCCTTGCGAAATTCATTAAGATATCCTTCGGTATGATTCATTTCTCAAGATCCAATTCTTGCCGAATAGAAAAGACACACACACATACGCACACGGACACACGACAACACACATACCCCACACACACACATGCACACACACACACACACACCATTTCTTCACTCTGCATTTCTTTCACTTTTTCTTTGCCATTTGAAGCTAAGAGGTCAGTAACGTGGTTATATTTGTGATCTAATGTGGGCAAGATTTGAGGCTACAATACAACAGACAATGCAGCCAGGGTACCATTCATTTTGATTTCCTATAGATTATTTTTAAAATCAATTTGATTGAAACACGTGCATGTTTAAGTAAGTGTTAAAGTTATCTAAATGCTAAGTTAGACATTCATTCATTTCAAACCCCAAGTTCTATCAAAGCATATTGCACCGGAAAGGATTTTCACGTGCTTTTTAATAATTTATCTGTTTACGTTCTTGACCTTGCCAAAATATGTCTTCCCGTGGCAATTTGATCTCCTACCAATTTTGTTTTGTTCTTGTTCGTATAGTCAAGCAACCCCGAGTGGTATCGAATCATTCGATTGGTCCATCAGAGCTTTTCTAATAAGCTATTTTGTTAAACTCCAGTAAAATACCTTTTGTAAATTTACAATACACGATTCCCATGTTATAAATGTGCAAATAAATATTTTTTACAAATCGTGAAGAAAAATGAAGTTGAAATAAGTGGTATTGTTCTTTTTATTAATTTAATATAATCAGTAACAATTTTAATATAAGAAAGAAAATTAATATGATCAGTAAGAAATTTAATATGACCAGTAAGAAATTTAATATGACCAGTAGAAAAAATAATATGATCAGTAAGAAATTAATATGATCAATAAGAAATTTAATATGATCAGTAAGAAATTTAATATGATCAGCAAGAAATTTAACTTTCGATTCATAGTTCATAGGGGTCGCTTCGAAACTCAATCACTGGTTGCACGCGGTTCCGTTCGGTTATTTCCGGTTGGGACTGTGGTCTATTGTTGCAATGAAACAATGAAACACAGATCAACTGCCATGAACCGCCGATAACGGGCGGTTGAGGTTTGAGGCTCCCTAACTGCTTAAAAAATCTTACATCAAAATCCGGATATTGTATTCTTAAGTTCGTAATCGTTGGGACTGTAAGTACCTCAATTCAAGTTTCTTTGTTGATTATCCAAAAGTCCAAATTCACGTGACTATTTCTTGACTACCCCTACATCCAAAATATCGTAACAATTTACATAAAACGTTTGATGTGCTTTGAAATAATCTGCTTGCTTGTTTGACAAAACTATCTTTGATGTGTTAACACATACCAAATGTTGTCAACTTCAGGACAAGCAAGTTGTTTTTTTGTCTGTATGATACTAGGTCGAGGAAGAGAAGAAGGCTAAAGAACACCAAATAGTACAGCTCAATGAGGATCTGGCAGCGCAAGATGAAGCCATAGCCAAGCTTAGCAAAGAAAAGGCTTCCCTACAAGAAGAAAACGCTGTAAGTACAAGAGTAAAATCCACTTGTATGATATCCTGGTCATAGTTGAAACCCTGTAATTTTAGGCAGAAGTACATTGACCTGACCGATGTCAGCCATGTTTTCTGTCTTCTTGGGTAAAAAATCACAAGGACAGCTGGTCTCCCTATGCAGCCGCTATGGCAAGGATAATTCCTGTAGGCTATAGTAGAGTTATGAGACTCCTATTCTCGAAGTTTAGGGAAGATGTTTTCTATAGTTTGAAGGGTGCTTAATCAAAATTTTTGGGTCCAACCTCTGGGAAATGTGGGGAACTTTGTAAAATAAGGGGTAAAATTAGTACAGGGGTAAATTTGAAATCAAGTCATTGAAATGAGCAGTGTTTATATGTACACCAATGCATTTGAATCATTATAAGGATTACAAAAGGTGTAGTTTGTCTAGGTTCGGACCTTTAGATACACGGCTACAGCCCTGTTTAGGTTCAAGATCATCCTGGGGCAAACATATCCAATGCTCAGGTTTTGTTCAAACTGGTGTCAAATTATTGCTCTGGCCATACTGAAGCAGAAAATTGAATTTAATTCTTTGGGTGACAGCTCTGCATACAATTTTGAGGTCAAGGTTTGGTGATTCCTGTAGACCATGTAGAACCTTGTTACATTTTGCCCAGTAATTACGAAATCAAATACCAACATTGTAAAATAAGGTAAGAGGAACAATTTGACACCAGTTTAAAAAAAAATCGGAGCACTGGGTAAGGTTTACCCCCAAGATGACCTTGTACCATAATGGAGCTGTACCTGTTTAACTAAAGGTCGGAACCTAGAAAAACTATATTTTTTTTTAAAATCCTTAGAATGACACAAATACATTGGTGTACATTTAAACACAATTTGACTTGATTTCAAATTTACCCCTTTACTAATTTTACTCCCTTATTTTACAAGTTCCCCACAATTCCCAGTTGATGAAGACATAGTGGAGTAGATACATTATTAAGTGAATATGTTATAATAGATAAACATTCAAAATTTGATATAAGTAATTTTAAGTAAATTTAAATTTCATGATCCATTTTGAGTTAATTTAGTAAAGGTATTTTTTGATGATCATTATGGTTGTCCTGGCTACGTGCAGAAGAAGCAAGAGTTGGTTAGATTAAGACTGACTATAGTAGATTCAAATCAACCCCATCGTGTCACCTTAGTACTTTTCCGAAGATACAGGCATTGAATGAGGGGGATGTGCATTGGGTGGAAATTAAAATTCAACGCTAAATCTATTGAAACAGTCTGCTAGCAGAGATCAATTATGTACTTAATAAAATCATTCAAGTCAACGTAAACACATAGCTTCATTAACTCTCAAGAACATTCTGTCTTATCAATGTAATATAACAGGTGAGTTGAACGTTACTCACTTTTGAGGCCTGAGTGCCCGTGTTTTTTGATACGAGGAACATAAAAGCCCTTTGCGATGAGAAAGAAGGAGATGGCTCGATTTTGAAATCCGATTACTCATGATTACTCTCATTCACCGGCTCATTGTTTGAGAAACTTCAAGGGCCGCTCGATTGACCTTTGAAGTAATCTGTTCATCCGACTCAGCTTGGCCAGTCAGGAAAGTTTCGCAAGAGGATGTAATTGACACACTGCTACTAAAACAGTTTGTTAATTTTCCAGCTAAATGTTCTCTGCTTTTAAGGAACTCCACGTTTGGTCTGACCAATAATTATATATTTTATTCGTTGGCGAAATAATTGAGGAAAACTGTGACTTTTGAACGAAAGAAAACAGAAGCTTACCTTAATTTAATGTTTTGAAGTCAATAAAGGATGTTGTTATTTTAGCATAATTTAAACATATCCGGTTAGTTTCTGTGAAATATGATATGATGAATGATTAGATAAATGCATTGTGAATATACCTCAACCATACCTGTCCAAAGTGTCAAATGCTTTGAAAATTTGGGGTCAAAGTTGTCTGTAAGTGATGCAGAAGAGTACGTTTTGCTGTACTGGTCACGACCATAGTGTATAGACTCTGTGCAAATACCAACAACTGGGTAATTGGAATATTTCTGGGATTTAATGACAGGTGTAGGTAATGTCTCCATCAAGCAGCGCATGTCTTTGATCCAATCAATCGGATTTAAGGCTATTAAGATGAATAGGCGGATGAACAGTTTATCTTTTGAAGTAACAGTTGAACCATCTCCTTCTTTCTCATCTTCTCTGGTATACATGAAAGGCGAGATAATCGGTGTTCGTTCATGAAGCAGGTGAATCGAGCCACATATTCTGCCTCCTCTCCCAACTAATCGACGCTGTCCAAAACTTTTCCTGCGGTGACACGATGAGTTGAATCTACTATAACATGTCTTTGCATGTACGACATATTTTGATGCTTTTGTCACGGCATAATGAGCATAAAAAGCAATTTCTAAACTTGTTAAATATTTTGATATTTTTCTGAAATCAAGTGTAAATCTTTGACTCACCCTGTATCACTCTCTCGTATTTATACGCACAAATGCCATACAGCACAGGTGTATGTCAGTAGGTTACTCAAAGAACGGATCAAATCTTTTAAATGGCAATCTGGTCTTCAGACAAGGGAATACAGGGTTTCGTGTACATAGACGGCTCGATCATTTATTCCAAAAATCATAACTAAGTCGAAGACAAGCATTTAACTTGTATTATATGAAAGATGATTGTCATACAATTAATTGTAAGCTTAAAAAAATGAAGAAAAAATTCATCCATGGTTTCAAAATGTAACAAAACTAGCAAATTAATGAAAATTCGGCTGAAAATCCAAGATGGCGGCCATGAGCGTATTGTTTTTCAGGCGCTTACAAAAATAGTCATCAGAAGAAAATTAAGTGGAAGACAAGCCATCGGCATGTTTTATATGAAAGATGATTGGATAAGGATTACTTTAAGACTAAAAAAATGAAAAAAAATCGTCTTTGGTTTCGAAATCCACAAAATCTATGAAAAATTGTCAAAATTAAAAAATGGCGGATATGGAATAAATGATCAGGGCCGAACCCTGTGATGTTGGGATCAGTCCACGCTACATAAAAGGCGTATTGATTTTCCTGGATAAACATACAACCTCTCAGAAAGAAAAGAATCGCCGAAAACTTTTAATGAAGTGACAAGAATAAAAAAACACTCTGTAGTTGATTGTCTTGAACCAGGGATCCTAAATAAATCGGGATAGGATACTCGATCAAGAGAATGGAGGCATACTGCATGAAATCTGTAGCTTATGGTTCGCCAATCGTACGTGGCGCTCTTACGCTACGTTATCCCCGGTCATACTCACTCTGCATAAATCATTAGCTAATTAGGTAGCTTATCGAAAATGGTGGCGCTATCGATATCGAAATCGTCTATGGGCATTTGTACAGGGTGTCACCCGCCTGCTTGAACCTGAAGTCGAACCTGAAGACCTGGTCACCACGGGTGGAGCAAGGAGACTTACTTTTCAGTCGTTATTTTAACGATAGGATAAGTTTGCATAACATTATACTTTGGGCATAGTGGCCGACTACTTACTAACTGGATTTTGTAATTGATGCAATTTTGGTCTGCACCTCCTGTATATTGTTTTAAGTCAGAGAGCGCGTTGGCAGTCAAACTCTGTCAAATTCAAGATGGAGGTAAATCGTCAGTCATGCGGCTATGTAACGATTTAAATTCCACCTTTCAACATTAACATCGACATGCGGGCCTCGAATTCTTTCATGTTCCTTTGATATTTTCCTCTACATTTCTGTAAGATTAACTTCACGTGAAATGGAATCGCGCAGGTTTAAGCACTTGTTCACTTACGCGAACGAACCAATTTCACAACTTGCTTGTTGTCAACATGATTAGTCTAATTGGCCTGTATTATGGGCGCTACCTCATATTTGCACGGTGAGCGAATTTTTGCATGGACGAGATTAAAATCTGTGTAGGAAATATATATATACTAGATATTTTCAGGGACGACGGATTTGAGCAAGGTCTAACCACTAAAATTAAAAGAAATCCTAGTCTTTACTTGGTTCGGGTCCAGACGAAAGCAGATTCAGACCATTATCCAGGTTAACTCGGCTCCTACTTCACCGATGTAAATTGATATCAAAATTGACATGAAACAAATTTCATCACACTATCATTTCAATATGTTAGGAGGCTGAGGATGCTAGAAGAAACTTGTACATGATGAAATGTCTTTGTTGGCCTTTTCTCCCAACGTACCAAAATAAACTGACGTCTGGGCAAACACCCCCAAGAGAATTCCACCGATTGTGAGACCCGGATGTGTCAGCAAGACTGGCTATATTTGGTAGATGACACTTATTATTTGGTCACCCCATCTAGCTGCCACAGAAGAGCTTTTAATAGAACACTCGCGATTATTTTTGCATTGAAAAATGTTCACAATGGTGTTAATTGGTCATAAATACCAAGAAATTCAGACGAATGATCTGCGTGGGACAGCGGATAACTACGATTAATTGGCTAAAGTTGGTTCCCTGGAAGTCATAAATTGACTTTCACAACTTAATAACGGTAGTTCAAAAATTGTCATTGAAAATTAGCACGCGGGTAGACATACCAGGAATGGATGCCTCATTTTTTGTCGGTGGTGGTGGTTAAGCATTCTATCAGAAATAGGGAGAAGATGTGGCATTTGATATTTTGATCCAATATCACTCTTGGAAGTACGTGAGACATATGTGACGCACTCGACGCTAGCTCTCTTGGCGTAGATTTGGTGTGCTCTAGTCTTTGTGTGGCTATACCACTGAAAGGGATTATACAGGAAACATGGCTGATATGGATGTTGACGTTGAAGAAGTAGCTATCTCAGTTTTTACTTTGATAGTACATGGTTGGTTGCTTAGCCAATAGACACGTATCGCTTCGTATACTTCTTGGCAAACTGACCAATCAGTACACATTATATGACCATATGACATGACCCGTTAGGTTTCGAAGTACTTCACGCTATAACGAAGGCATACCGTGTTACTGCTTTGGTGACATGATGCGGAATCATTATTGCTTATTTCGTAGTCGATAATCACTTTGTACTTCAACGCTGCTGCGATACTTACAGCATTGTGTCTTTCTTTTTCCTTCTTTCCAGAAAACTCTAGATGCTCTTCAAGCAGAAGAGGATAAAGTCAACCACCTCAGCAAAGTCAAGGCCAAACTTGAATCCAGCGTTGATGAGGTGAGTAAATAAAGTTAAAGACATAGTTTAACACCTTCCATACAACGTCCAAACGTGCGCACATGAAGATGTGCATGCATGCAACTCATGCATCGAAGTATTTGTCACAACCCCAGACACGCTTTACTATCCAGGGATTGGTATGTAGACTGCAGGCCGCATAAGACCGCTGGGCGGCTCAAGGGACATAATTGCTCGATGTAAATATAAATAACTCAAAACAAGCAAACAAAATATTTGGCCTTTCAGGAGGATCATTAATCCTTCCCTTAACCTTGAATATTCCTAACCTAAATTGCTACTATTGCCTTTAAATACTATATATACTAAATAACAAACCAGTTGTTAACAACAATCAACTTTATCTCTGTGCGGGCCTTGTAAACTTTTGTTGTCCGTTGAGCGAAAAAATAACACACCCACGCCAGTTCTTCCTTCAAGTACAAGGTAACATTCTTTCAGCAAACTACTCCAAAAGCTTTATCAAAGTTCGCATTTTTAGGGCCTTGGCTACATACTTTGAATATCTGTGTCTGGAAAAATTGTTGCGCATTCTAAATATACAACGCAACAATCATCATGGCTCAGTTATTTGTATTTTAGACTTAGTAACTTGTCCAGAAGCTTCCAAACGTTCATATGCAGGGAGCATGGTAATATAATACTCATGTTTGGATGGAATTGTTCGCCTACGTAATTTTTAGGTTTAAATTGATTGGTAATCAATTTGATTGCCACTTTTTAGTATCGACTGCGTATACTTAGTAATGAATTTGCGGAAGTATTGTGTGTGTGATGGATTGTATGTCTTCCCCCCACTTAATTCATTACCAATCAATACAACTTGAAGTAGGAGAGCAATTCTATCCAAATGAGAGAATTACCACATTCACTATATTTTAAAGTCTGCAAGATTCTGGATAAATTATTTAGCCTTTAATCCAGAAATTACTCAAGTATAAACAATTTTTTTTTTAAAATTATAAACAAGTTCGGCTATACCCGATGACAATAATTTTATGTCATATCTCAAACCTATATTATATTAATGTTATCCGTCTTTCTTTCACAGCTGGAAGATAGCTTGGAACATGAGAAGAAGGCGCGCGCTGATGTTGAGAAGGTCAAGCGAAAGCTTGAAGGAGACCTCAAGATGACTCAGGAGACAGTTGAGGAACTGGAGCACGCCAAACACGACCTAGAGGAGCACGTCAAAAAGTGAGTACAAACAAAATTAACACAAAATCAAGTCACAAAAATGAAAACCATCCATGTTTTAGAGGAGGAGCAGGTCAAACATCATCGTTTACCCCTCACTACAGAAAGGGTTGAAACCTTTGGACCCTCTATATCAACGCTAGGTAGGTACTCTCAAATTGTGGTGCCACTTTTTCAATAGGGCCAATGTAAGATTACAAAGGAGTCAAACTTTTAGAATGCTCCAATCGTGTTGAAATGTATGCCATATTGTCCGTCTAGTCATAAGGATTCCAAAAATGTATAGTTTGTACCATCTATGACCATTGGTTTGGGATATATTGGGTAAAATGGCGAAAATGGTAAAAAGGTCTATTTGTACAGGGGTCAAAATCATAAGTTGCTCCAATTTTGGTAAAAATGAAAGACGTTGTTCATCTACCTAATGTGTCAAAATAAGGAATAGTTTGTACCATGCATAGATATCATGTTATGCGACAAAATAGGTCATGCAGCAATATAATCCAATTTGTTGACCTTCTTTGACCCTTATCTCCTTAAGTAAACATTTAACATAATCAAAACTATACTTTTTGGGAGTCCTCTTACCTCAGGCAATAATTTGCAAGTATTTCAAATATAATTTTTAATGTTGACCCTGTACAAATTGAGATTGACCTTTTTTACCCTTTTGGTCATTTTTACCCTATAACTTGCTGAATATGAAAATTATGCTTGTAGACTGTAGAGTCATTACTTGAGGATATGACATTCATTCCAAACAGCATGCTTCTATTTTGTGATGAGGCCTATTATGCAACATCGGTATGCCTATTTATGCAACATCGGTATGCCTTAACAGAGTCTTATTTATTCATCTTCTATTGCTATAATTTCGACTTCCCAAACAAATAGTCCACTTAAGTGTTTAATACGTTGATTGCTTACAGGCATTTTAAAAACAATACATTCAGTATTACCCGGGCGTTAATATCCAGCCGCCTGATTACGGGCCCAGTGGATATTAGATCAATGATTGGACAAACATAAAAATTTATTTCTTTCTAACAGGTCCGTGTCGATTGCCGGCCTTTTGGGCCATGTTGTTTCCAATATGCAATTGCAAGTAAAGGGGACAATTTCAAGTTGCCATTATTAATAAGGGACTTTTAGATATCTTGATTTTAACAAAGTATTTATAAATAATCTTATACGACTATATAAAAATAGTTTGAGATAAAATAACGATTCCAAGCTAAAATTCAATAACAAAACAGTCTAGGGTGAAATATTCCCCATCTGGGTTAAAATTTGGCTACATATTACACACATTATGGATAAAATATGGATTTGCCGCTGAAATCTAAAGCCCGCATTGAATAGATGTTTAAGGGTTTTTCCGAATTGTGCAGGTATGCGTATTTTCATGTTGCCATAAGCGGTTTGTATATTGCTAACTAGGCAACATTGCCGTATCAGCTCCAACTGTTACAGCTCGATATAAAATAGTTGATAGAGCCACCAATGAGTTTGGAGTTAACCGGTTTTCGAATTCAACATTTAGAAAATCATGAAAGACATACTTTTTGACTCGAAGAATCTTAGATTGGCATAAGATAACATAGTTGTAGAGCTGCCCATGGTCTATCATCCTATATAGGCAAGTTTGTTATCTTACTTGTAATCCGAACCTATTTCTCCGTTATAAACTATCCTAGTAATTTGTTTTATTACACCTCACTGTGACAGTTCAAACCATTTCCCTAGGAAAAGCACTTGTAATTAAATCGACCAATGAACTAGCAAGATATGTTCATGAATCTCATGATGTGAATAATTATAAATATTCACCTATGAGGAATACAGTCATAGCGTTGACCAAAGCTTATCTCCAACAAATTGCTGTTGTTGATCTGTCGCTGAATTTGAAAATTGCAGTTTTTACTTTTGACCAAGTTATGCAAATTCCTTGCCTTTATTTTCGCCATATATAGGATATGTTGAGGCGGTCAAAACTCAATAAGGCTTCCTGGTTCTTTCCGGTTGGAAACGGTTTCTATTGTTTTCTAAACATTAAAACACAATCGCCGTGAACCGCGGGTCAACCGGCGGTTTGAGTTTTTTCAAGCACGCTTACAGTTATGCCATCAATATCAAACAAACCTACTACAGGTTTTCCCGTTCGATTTCGCACACTATTTCATCCCAATCAACAATTAATATTAGTTCAAATTCGTTCCCCAAAATCGCACTGTACCTTGGCAACTCGATTTCGGTCCTTGTCAAACAACTTAAAACCTGGTGGCACGCTAACTCGTCAATAATCGCACCGTTCGTCGTTTTAATTCAAAATCGTCGGGTCATACAATTTCGTTGGCCAACCGATTTCGTCATTGGTCATCCGGATTCATAAAATATCATCCGAATTCGTCGTATATGCCTATATTGGGCGGGTATCATGCACGTGTTCTTCTTAGCGTATTCACAAGTCATTGGTAATGGCTTGTGGTGGTGTCAGGATTTATTCAACTGAGTGTGCTGATCCGGGGCCGCGTGTATCCATGATACGGACGCTCCTAACATGGCCCGCTATTTGAGGCTGGGGCGGATTGGGAACAGTCAGGGGTTTTCACCCTACTCTTATTCGACACTGACTGCGATGTACATGTACAGTTGTGACTCTCTGTACACGGGACCGACGGCTTAACGTCCCCTCCGAAGGACGGGATGCTTTCATGATCCATTTGCCCAATTCCAAGTGAACCATGGAGGAGAGCGGTAGTCTGTATTTAATCAATAGTGGGTATACAGATCAAATCCAGAATTGATAGTACCCGAATAAATCCCAGCAAGTGCCACGACCCCACCGGGATTCGAACCCGTGCATGTGTTTAAGGCCTAACATATGAAATGGCTCTTAACAGGATGGGAAGTGACGTTATGACGGTAATTTTGTTAGTGATGTATCACTCAGGAGGTGGGTGCACTCTAAATTACATGGATTTTAAATTAAATTCGAAAGTTTGTGGTAGGGACAAATCAATTCCAGATTTAAATTGGGATCTTATATATATATTTATGTTTAAATGTAGTTTTTAATTTTGACTCATGGCAAAATGATAAACAATTTTTACTGTTCACAACTATAATTTAGAAATAATTGGAAGCAGTCAATATTTGGCTTAGAAAATTCACCCAGAAACACCTGCCGAATTTAAAAGACCAATTGTTGAAACCCAGTGACCAAAGACGTAATCCAACTACCCATTATATCGCCGTTTGAAGGTCGACTAAATTCATAACACGGGACGAAATTGAGTGACCATAGGTTGAAGTCGTTTGACCATGGACTATTTGGAATATCCAAAGACGAGATCGATTTGGCAGATGTACAGTTTCGATTTTTGGGACGAATTTGAACTAAACAAGTGTTGAATTCGGATGAACATTGTGCGAAATCGAACGGGACAACCTATAGTAACTAAAAATTAAACATATTTTTAGGAAATCTGTGAAAAAATGTTAAGGACGCTGATTTCAACTGATTTTGGTAGGTAAATGTGTCAAAATTTACCCCAAAAAGTGAGTTATCGTAGGGGATGGGGAAGTTGTTTTTCGGGAGTCAAAGGTCAATAACAGGGGTCAGATTTTGAAATTGATCCAATCATGTTGAAAAGTATACCAAGTTAATAGTTTAATTATAAGGATTCCAAAAAGGTATAATTTTTAAATCTGCGGCCGAAAGTTTTGGAGTTATAGGCTAAAAACAGCAAAAATCAATGAAAAGGGTCATTTTCAGTTGTACAGGGGTCAAATTTTAAAATTACTCCGATTTGGATAAAAAATGGTGCAAATTATTGATGGAGCTCATAGGATTAAAATAAGGAATAGTTTTGACTGTCTTAAATGCTTAGTTCTCGATGTAGGGGGAACCAAAGGTCAACATCCATTGCATTCAATGGGGCTTGACCTTGTTTCCCCCTACTTCAGAGATGGGAGGAAAGTCTCCATAAATTTGTTTTGTCCTGTGGTCAAGCCATGAGAAGTTCTGTACCCTCATGAGAAGCCTAGTATATGTTCCATCAAGGCGATCTTGAAGCTCTTTCTTCATGGTCTAGGTTTCGGCTCCATATAGAAGAATGCTCTCAACACAAGCTCTAAAGAATGCTAGCTTTTGTTGACTTTGCTATATTCAATTGCCAGATGTTATGAAGCTTACAGGCATTCCAGACTAGTCCTTTACGTGTCAGGAAATCCTTCCTGCTGTCAGCAACATAGGACCCAATGAACTTAAAGGCACTATTAGTGATTTGCTAAATCAAAAAATCGAAAAAATCATCAAAAATCAGATTTTTGCATGTGTGCAACGAGTACAGGTATCCTAACACACCCTGCAAATGATAAGACCAGAAGCAACCTAATAAGGACAAAATCGGAAATTTTAGACATTACTGTCCGTACCGACACTTACTACAACACGCATAATTGAATGGAGAATCGTATCTTGGAACACTGCCGTTTTCTTCCTTTTCTATTAATTCATCAGTTGAAAAAAGTAACTTATGAGAATTCCACAGACGTATCCTTCACTTTTAAGCTATTCTTGCAAATTTCAAATATTTTGACCCTTTCGGATAAATCGCTGATAGTGTCTTTAAAGTCACTGACCTCTTTGAGTTGTGTGCCATCATTGGTAGATGTCTCTCGTCGTCATTCATAGTCATATATTTGGTCTTCTTTGCATTGAGAAATAGACCAACCTTTAATAGCTGCAAAATCCTCCAATGATGTTAACAAGTCTTGGGCATTGCACAGTTTTGAAAGTATGAGCCAAATTAATTTCAGGACTGTGATATACTTCTCAAATTTGCAAGTGCTGGTATTTTACTGTGGCAGGGGAATTGTTGACTTGTTTGTTGGATTTGCCCAAAGTGCAATAGCTTAATCTTACGCAGTTATATTAAATAATAAAACATGACTATAATGGCTATACTTCAGGCTAAGTGCTCATAAAGTTGTCATGAAATTCAAACAAATTGGTATTCCATCTTAGTTTGGTATATTTCCAGAACTATCCCAATCCAAAACCCCAGAGTTTAAGCTGTTCTGAATTTCCCCTTATTTCTTTCTTCCTTGATTTCTTTCTTGTTGTTTACAGCTTAGGTGATTAAAATAACTTTGTTTAGGGACTTAAAAATAACTAGCTTGGGGACCACAGAATAACTAGCCTGAGCAACCAGAAAATAACTAGCTTGAACAACCAAGAAATAAATAGCCTGAGCGACCAAAAATTACTTTCCCAAGGAGTAAACAATACTCTCTCGAGAGATCAAAAATTACAATCCCGAGGGACCAATAAAATAAGTAGCCTGAGGATCCAAAAAATAACTAGCCTTAGCGGCCACAAAACCACGAAATAAGTAGCCTAAATGGGACGCTCGCCTTCTGGAGTTCCTGAATTTTACTAGCCTAACTAGCCAAATATACATCCCCAAATTTACATGGCAAAATTAACTTTTCACCGAGTTCCTAGTCAAACCTGTTGTCAAACACAGTTGATGAAGATGGCTCATGTGTTCTTCCCATTATCTTGCTACACACAATCAAATCATCGACGAAAGCCTCGCGTTTGTTTAAATCTGCGGCTAGTCTGTTCACTAAGCTTTGGAAAGTCGCGGCAGAATTTTATAGAATAATTGCTATTTTCTTTTGTAATGGTACAGACCATCAGTGTACAAAAGGCTCAAATTTCCTTGGAACGATCAGTGAGGGGTCACCAAATCAAATTTGTTAATCAATCATCAATTCGAGGAATTGGACATGAGTCGGATTTGCAACAGAAATTGGTTTTTTGAAATTCTGTCACAAATCTAAGTGAATTATTAAGGTTTGAGAAGCAGACTACGTGATGAATTCCATTCGCTACTACTTGGTTCAATGATATCATAGTCTACGATTTACTTTATTTCACTGGATTCACTCTATATGGGTATTGTTTGACTGACTCTGAATCACCCACCTCGATTATATATAACACGAAGACGCGTGAAAAATATATTTTCCAACTTGTGAATCTTTCAATTCACTTTGACGACTTTCTGGGCGATTACCTAATTTCTTGTTCAAATACATTACAATTTTTAAATTTGATATCATACTCACTGTATTTGTTTAGAGTGTCTTTATGATCAGCTGTTTCTGTGATGTCATTTGCACTATCCACACCAGTACTCCTAGATACTGCACACATAGTAAACGTTGTTGTGTCACTTTTTTCTCTATACACTTTGATCATATTTGTGACATAACGTATGACTTTTACGTCTACATGGCCTGGCGTTTTGATGACATAGTCAAGCTTCTCTAGTTTGATGTCAATCTCATATTTCCAGAATACTTGGCTTGCAAGGGGTGTCTTAGTATTGTGCTTCCTTTTTGGACAATTTCCTCCGACTCAGTTTACTGAGATCTAGTTATTTTTTACTTGTTCAATTGCTAGCCTGTCTTGGCTTACTGGATGGACTCACCTTTGGCATCCACCTTTTTAGTTTTTGTAGTTCCCAACGCCGTAGCATTTGGGTCCCGTCTTAAGCTTTGGTTTAGGACAGTTATTTTCTTTGCTCCAGTTTTCGTCATGTTCTGATTGGGGTTTTCTTTTCTGAGTGCCACAGCGAGACGTCTTTGTTAGAACCCTACTTATTGTTGAACTTAATATCTGGATCTTGGTAGGCTTACTTAGTTTGTGTGTCAAAGCATAATCATCTGTGCCTTTGTGACCATTCATCTCTTTCCTTAATATCCATTTGCATCTCCAAATCATTTCTTTTTGATGCATTTCCATTTCTTTGTTTTTGGTGCATTCCCTTTCCTTCATGCAATATTTCTTTTTCTAAATCAATTTCAAGCTCTTTCACCTTGACAGCATGCAGCATCACCTTTGATTCTCCTACCAAATGAATTCAAGTGTTTTAATACTCCATCATAACATGTTTTACCTTAAGTTCACTGTCAATGTTTGGCTAATTTCATCAAAGCAGGCTTCTTTCTGAACTCGCCAAACTTGTTCAAGGAACTATTTCAGATTAAACTCTATTATGACTCTGTATTACTTACTTTAACAATATGACTTGAATCGAAATGGGTTAGTAAACACAAAATTTGGTTTGCCAAATGCACGATAAAATGCTACCGCGAGCTATATGAATGGAGCTGATATCATGGCAAGTTATACATCTTATCCGGCAACATAATCACGAATGAATGTGAATAACAGTTGTCCAAATAAATGAATACAAGAATAACAAAATTGGAAAATGGTCCACTTTCGGTGACATTTGACCTTGACTAATCCCGTAGTGTCCTTTTAAGAAAGGTCATTTGTGTTGGATTTTTCCAACATCCATCACATCATTCAGTCATACAGCGAATACAATACATGCACCTGGTTCACCTGCATATTTCAAATTCTGCAGGTGATTCTTTTGTATTCTCTATACGCCTGGGTTGTTCTGGAGGGCAGGTCCATCCAAGTTAACCTATTGACCTCAAAGCATTTACAAACAAATCCTTCATAATGCTTTGTAAATAATACCAATAACGCCAAAGCTTTTGATATTTGATTGTATCATCATATGCAATTTATTCTCTTATATTTTTGTCTTTACCCAGGCGTGATTATGAAATCCAACAGCTTAACAGCAAATTGGAAGATGAACAAGGTTTGGTCGCGCAACTGCAGAAGAAGATCAAGGAACTGCAGGTAAGGATTAAGTTTCAATTTCTGTTATTAAAAAGGGAACAAAACAAAAACACTGATCATTGAAAAGTGCAATTGATTCGTCTCTCGACATTCCGTTTTATTGTGATAGTACTTCACAGTGAATATTTCAGAGATCTGGAATTACGCGGTGATTCAATCTTTTCAAAGGAAAAAAAAATCATACCCAGTGAAATATACCTTAACATTATTTACGACATTATCGAAAATGATTTGGATGTTAAGATATTTGAAGGCAAAAATTGACATTTAACAAGGGAACAAAACAAAAACACTGATCATTGAAAAGTGCAATTAATTCGTCTCTCAGCATTCCGTTTTATTGTGATACTTCACAGTGAATATTTCAGAGATCTGGAATTACCCGGTGATTCAATCTTTTCAAAGGAAAAAAAAATCATACCCAGTGAAATATACCTTAACATAATTTACGACATTATCGAAAACGATTTGGATGTTTAGATATTTGAAGGCAAAAATTGACATTTATCAATTTAAGCCAATGTCTTTTATGTAAGTACTGGGACTGATATAGCAGTTGTGTGGATACTTGATGTACGTTATGAAACTGGAAACCTCGGTTATTCCTCCTGTGAAATTGCACAGAAGTAGTCTAGTGTCAAAAATTCAATGGGGGATTAGAGCTTTTAGAGTTTTATTCAGTCAGGCATAAAGTTCGCCATTGAAGTCTTCACACTAGACTTGGTAAATGTAATATTACACGGAAGCTTCTGGGTTAGTCATTCATGATTTTGTTTTTTTAAATTGTAATGCTATATATGAGAAAAATATCAATATTCCCTTTTACAAGATGTAGAACAGTGATTTGATTCACATCCGTTGAGAAGAATTTTCTTACCTGGTACATCACATTGTCAGAATTATGTTGACGGAATTAAAGGTCTGACCATGAAGGACTAACCCTGGTTTAAGATTAGACTCCCGTTGAGAACACCAGCCGGGTTTAAAGGTGCAACGAGAGATTTGGAGACACCCAAATATTGTGTCATAATAGTAATTTCATATAGATTAGACACCCAATAGATTTCTTACTTGTATTTGGCAACAGAAATGTCTTAAAAGAGAGAAAAAAGGTGATTTTGATTTGCTTATATAATTCAATGTAAAACATAGGCCAAATTTTGTATCTGCTGTACGAAATTAGAAATTTAATAATTTTTGTACCAAAGAAACATTTCTCAGCTTAATCCTTTGAGATGGGGATATTTCTGATGGAAAGCTTTACATCAGGGCAAAAATCAGTACTTTCCATTGTTTAGGGACACCTGATTGTGAAAGTCTCTTGTTGCACCTTTACACACAGTAACCCTCATGTTTAATATGGGGCGTGCTTATCTAATTGAAAAAAAATAGTTACGTACGATGGTGAGAAAATTAGAAAATACCAAATTAAATTCGAGCCTACTTGTCGAAAACCTAATACTTTAGTATTTTAATTCTACCTACGTACCACAATCCTGCAGACCATCTTAATTGGGGCCAAATGCAGTAGGCCTAACCAAAATGTTTCTTGTTCTTTTCCGCTGTTGATTATTGTACAGGTATGTCGGGTCTAAAACTGTTATTTTATTATTTCTTAAATAATGATACTAATAGCAAGATGTAACATGATTCTTTTATTTTATTATTATTATTATTATGCTTGAATGATCTTGAAGACATACAAAGTCCATTCAACACAGTTTACCTACACAGAGAAACCGTATTATGATGCATATGCTATCCAGGCGGACTGCAACCGTGTTGAATGAACTTTATTTTACGTTTTACGTTTGCATACTTTAGTGTGAATATCGAATACAAATTAGATCTGACACGAAACGAAAACGAATTGTATCTTTTCACTTGAACGTATCTCTGACTGAATATGCTTAAGTTCTATTTTGGATATTATCATTTGTAATAAAGGGAAACTTTATAGTTGAACACAGCTGAGAACTTTGGGACTGAAATGTTTAGTATTAGAGCTTGTTCTAATATGTAAAAAATCAACTTTGTTGTAATACATCTGCGCTGGAGCCAGCATTTAATGATTCAGTCCTACTCTATACGAGGCCTATAAGATCCTGTTACCACTATGAAATATGTGACCCACTCCTTCAAAACCTTCAAAAAGGTTGCAGTGACAAGCACCCCTTTTTGGAATAAAGGTTGTTGTGAATACCAGTTAATCACATAAGAAATCAGTCAGTAGGTTCAAGACCTTATTTGTTATGCCTTGCTTTTCAAATTCACCCAACAAAAGTGGGCAGCCATCTGTCGACAGGTCTAAAGCACAGGTCACTGTTAGCATTCCAGTCTTTTGTCTATGTAAAGCACAGGTCACTGTTAGCATTCCAGTCTTTTGTCTATGTAAAGCACAGGTAACTGTTAGCATTCCAGTCTTCTGTCTACTTCAGGTACAAGGGCTTAAAGCAAGAATATCTTGAGCACCATATGTGGGATACAACACTTTTGTCAGACTTGAAATCCATCACTTGGCTAGTGGGATTAGTGTATATAAAGGCAACTAAACTCATACTTGCTTTTATTGTTAAAGATGAATGAACTGGGGATTTAGACATATCTGACTGGTTCTGATCAAATGAGGAATAAATCACTGTGACTTGTTCCTGGTTTTGTAGAAGTGGGTCACATATTTAGTTCAGCATAGGACATTCAAGCATACTGAAATGAATTCACATTATAAAAAATAGTCATATTCACTTATATGAAAACATTTTGTGAAAAATCCAGGAGAAGTTAGTATAGATAAGTTTGACTCACTCCTAACTTGTGGCAGTGACATCACTGCCACCATTCTTTGTGCACCTGGCAGGCTTTAGAGCAGATGTTGTGAAGCACATGGCCAGATGGTCAGTGACTCACATATAATTGCCTTTGTTGATTACTATAGACATGTGTAAAGATATTGATCTAACTAACAGGTGCAAGGTTGTGTAATATCCCGGGGTAATACCTCAATTATATGGAAGAGTCAGTGGTGAAAATCTGCAGTGAACCTAGTTTGGTTTGAAGGTGCAACGAAAGATTTCAAATAACAAGTGTCCCTAGAAATGTGGAAATTCTGATTTTTGCACTAATTAAATCTTTTTACCAAAAGTATTTCTATGTGGAAGGATTAAGCTGAGAATTATTTCTTTGATACAAAATTGTGAAATTTCTATTTACTATAGGAGCAAATACTAAATTCTGTCTATGTTTTATATTGAAATAAAGCAAATCAAACTCTCCTTTTTGGTTTTCAAGGTAAAAATCTATTGGGGTAATATCAATATGAAATCATTACTTTGAATATTATATGAATGCCCTCAAAATCCCTCCTTGCACCTTTACGTAAAATTGGAACTAATAACCATTCTAAACATCCAATTTAAAAACAAAATAAGTAGAATTTAATTGCAGAATGATTTGATTTCAGTATGTTTGAATATTTCCTTGGATGACACGAATTACTGCGTGTGTCCTCAGTAAGGCTTAATGGTTCATAACAGTGCAGTACAACAGGTGTTAACAGAGTGGAGTTATGTTCATATCCTGGCTAATGTATGGTGTTAAAATATCAATATTCCCTTTTACAAGATGTGGAACAGTGATTTGATTCATATCTGCTGAATATTTTAGCTTATCTTTTACTGGAAATACATATGAAGGTATTGTAAAATGTTTAATGTTTGTTTTCGGATGCCACATTTGATACACTATGAGTCAGTCAATTCCCTTGGCAGAGTTCAATAGCTGTCATTTAGTAGGGTATTTAGAAAATACACCCCGTGGTTATTTTGTGAGATATATCGTCGGGTGTATTACATAGTGACTGATGTTTAACAAAATACGAATTTTTGTTTTCGAGAAAATCGCATTTGAAAAATCGTGAACTCGGTAAACTCGGAAGTCGGTAACATCCCCATATACGATTCAAACCCGACGAAATGAACAATAGACAATTTCTTTTATCTAATATTCATGAACTCTTACTTGATAAAATGGATGTAATTTACGCAAATTGGCGATTAGGTTCATGACATAGTGACGGATGTTGAATTTTCCATATACAAAAGCGTTATTCAGCATCCGTCATTATGGAATACAACAATCGGCGTTTTCCGAACATTTTGTCAAACCAACGTGCGTCATCGCGAATCTTCTCAATTTGGTTTATTATATAATGACGGATATGTTGAGGGGATTGCCGAGATTCACCAATTTGAAGTGTAAATATAATATAAATTTTTAGGAATAGCAATATTGATAAATTAATTAAATATTTTGCTTGTGTCAGTTATAAATTTAAGATGAGAATATTTATTAAACAAAAGTAATTAAAAAAGCCTAGGGATGTTGAATGATAAAAATTCAACATCCCTCACTATGTAATACACCCGACGATATGATATTTAAACCAGATAAGGTCAGTTCACAACAAAGCGTGCATGTTGTAGCTCATAGCGATAGCTTGGTATGAAATATGGGCACTGTTCAATGCTGAATCGGTTTGATTCAGAAAGGTGTACTGCTTTACACACTTGTCCCGGGCAAGTAGAGGATCCAAACTTTGCCTGAACTGCAGCTGTTGCTAAATTCCACTTATGAAGCTTGAGTGGGGTTAGTAGTGGGGTATAATGAGAATCCTATTCTGAAAGTTTGGGGAAGGTGTTACGATTGTTACTATAGTTTGAAGGGTACTTAATCAGACTTTTTGGTCCCACCTCTGGGAAATGTGGGAACATTGTAAAATAAGGGGGGGGGGCGTAAAAGTATTACAAGATTAAATTTGAAATCAGCAAATTGTGTTTTAATGGTACACCAATGTAAATTTTTTGAATTATAAAGATTAAAACGTGTAGGCCTATGTGTGTAGGTTTCCGGCCCTTTGTTACATGGCTGCAAGCCCTGATAAGGTTTAAGCTCATCCTGGGTAAAAAATATCCAATGCTCAGATTTTGTTGAAACAAATCATTGCTCGGGGGGGGGGGTTGGGGGGGGGGTGGTGGGGGGGGGTGGGGGGGGGGGGGGTGGTGGTGGTGGGGGGGGTGGGGGGGGGGGGGGGGGGGGTGTGGGGGGGCTCAACTCTGTAAACATTGTAAAAGTCAAAATTTATATAGTCAATGTAGACACTTGTTGCATTTTGCCGATAATTTACGCAACCACCAAATGCGAAATATTGTATTGGTGTGCCTTGAACACAATTTTTGGCTGATTGCAAATTTACCCTGTAGTAAACTTCCGCATTATTTTACAGTGCTCAAATTTCCCTGAAGGGTTGACTAAAAATATGCATTTTAATTTATGGGATGATTTTCCAGCATCCTTCAAACTAATAGAAAAAAATCTTCAACCTTATAATAATCCTACTGTAGTAGCGCATGTTAGTCGAAACAAAAGGTTTTAGTACGGTGCGGTGGCCCATAAAGAACCACAGGTTGTCTGCGCACTGAGACCCCTGCAACATGATTCTTTAGTGCTGCGGATGGTTGGGGGGGGGGGAGGTGGTGGGGTTCTAGACCACGATACCACAGGGGTCCAGGATTGAATTTTGTCTAACCATAAGGATTCCAAGGATAACGTTTGTACTATCTACACCCCCGCCTTTATAAGCCTTAAGTCTTGGAGTTACAGGATTAAAACGCAACATTTCATTGTGGCAGGGTCAAAGGTTGCTCCCGATGTGGATAAAACAATCAGTTCGCACAAACAAGAAGAGTCCTTCAAAGGACAATCTTCTCCTGCCTTTTAGTGCACATTTGTGAAATGAAACACAAATTGATTTTGTAACACAATATTTTAATAAATTCTATGCAAGGCATCAATCTTAATGATCAACCTTTATTGTGAAACAAAACATTCAGTTTTCATGTTACTATTTTCTGATACACTGGTATTATTTTGAGTAGAAATCACATTGCATGGAACACCAGCTCCAGTTTACCATACTTCCCTTTTAAAGGGAACTTCTTATCTAGTGCAAAAGGCCAAATCACTGTTGTGTAGTAATACCTGTCATACTTGCTGTGACACCGTTGTGCTTGTTTGACACTCATGAATATTGGCTGCTATGAAATAGTTCATGCTATTCGTGTTAAAAATATAACCTACACACATGTACAGCTGTACCACAATTGTATATTATAACATTGGAAGTATATTTTGGATATAATTGGCTATAGAAGTCATTTAACCGTTTAACTTTGTCAGCAAAATTTTGCATCGACCCACCCAATCAAAACACTGTAACATAGCTACCTTTAGTTAGGACTAGTCTCATATAGTTCAAGCAGGGAATGTCACTATCCCTAGGGTGGCAAGTAGGAGTATGTTATCCCTGACCATGGCCATGTATGGAAATATGAGACTCTTGAACTCAACAGACCGTATCATAACAGCTGAGAAGGGTACACAATAGTGGGTCTGTGTACACACAATTAAGAACTGAGTACACTGCATAGGGTTTTGGTCAATTCGAGGATGAATCTTCTGCCTGGCAGAAGAAAAAAAAAATGCATTCAGGCAGATTAAAATTAATCTTTCTATGCTATTTCTATTGTGGGGGTGACAAACATAGTAAAAAACGGACAAATCGTTTTCCCTAGAACCCAGAATGGGGCTATGTCCCCAAAAGGGGCAATTTGAGATAGACGAGTTTAGAGTTTGATTATTGCTAAAAATCCGAAGGGTTATCCAGCAGTATCATAATACGTCTCATGACGTGAGCTAGTAAGGCCGTGTTTTTATGTTGAAAAACCGGAAGTTTAATAAATTTATTTAGTGACGTATGCACCAAAATATATTCGCAGGAATTAATTTAATGGCACAAAGATCCGAAAAAAAAAATCGGGGGGGGCTGCTTTTTGATGTACTATTGAAAAATAAAATTAAGATAAAAATTGAAAATCGAAATGAGACAATTGAATATGACAGAGTTTATTTTTATAATACATAATGGCAAACCAATTTTGAATAGGAAATCGGGGGGGGGGGGGGGGCATAGATCACCTCGGTCATATCGTCGGCTATACTCGGATTGTCCATTTTGGTCCCGGGATTTGACAGTATTTACATTGAATTCTTATTTTACCAATTGATTCTCAGTTATGCATAATCTTGAATGTTCCGGGGTTTTTTCACTACAAATGACAAAAAAAAATCACATGTATTTTCCATAGATTTACACAGAGGACAATGTTTCCAAAGGAATATTTCGCACAATTTGCTAATGAAAAAAAAATCCTGTCCCAATATGGTCTTACACTTTAAAACATAAAACTGCAATAAGGGTATTTGATGTTGAGTACAATTTTAGTAGAGTAACCCTTATGCAATATTCATTTATGCTATTAAAAGAGGCATTTCGTGATCCACAGCCTTGTTCACGACTTGCATAAAAAGTTGAAATTTTTGAATCGTATTATTGCACGTGCACCTAAGCCGGGACCTAAACCGGCGTGCAGATTCGACCATCTCTGCAAGAAAGTCGCAATTTTGTAATTTCTGACCATAAACCGACGGAAATTACAGCAATGTACTGCGATATTATCATTGGTTATAACACCAAAAAGGAAGATCGGCATCAACTCAAATCTGAGGAATAGATTTTCGCAAGGATATATATTCAACCATAAATAAGACTAGACTCATGACATTACTTTTAAAAAAAAACAATTGAAGCGATTTCCAAAGTGGATTGATAAGTTACAACCATTTTTAGAAAATACTGTTTATATGGGCTTTTAATAAATACATTTCAGATTTTAAGGATTTTGTGAACAAGAGTTCGTTGAAAAACAATAAAATATACACAAGATATTCCGACACTACATTTCATGTGTTTTTTGTTTTGAGATTATTGCGTAAATCGCGAGCCCAATTGACGATAATTTTGGAATCCAATATGCGATCTGAATGGGATAAAACCATACTAACTGGTCTTTTTCACTGAGATATTACTCCTAAAAATACCCAGTTATATATTATATGATAGCCCAGTACCTTAAAATTGATTACATTTAATAAAATTCACAAAATTGGAAAGATACCAATATTTTAATTTACAGATTTCTTTAAGAACATGAATAGTACAAAGTGATTCACTTTATAATTCATCATGCACTGAATTTATAGTAACTTTCAGGGAGGTCAAAGATCCCCGGACACATTGTTGTTTAGAATAAGGGCGTTACAAAAATACATCAAACATTGTTTTGCACAGATATTCCTCGTATTAAAGGTCGTAACATCCTATAGACGTTTCCTAATTGGTGCTTCAGATTTTTATTTCGGCAATGTATATTGTGTACATTATTAATTTGGACTTCATTGTAATTTTTTAGCAAAATTTAACGTAAATGCCTGCGACCAGAACAAATTCTGTATTAAATTATATCATCTTCTATAAAAAAATTGGCAGTCTGGCAGAAGATGGTTAATGCTAAAAGCGGCAAATATTGATATACGTTTAGTCAGGTTTGGAGGCAGGGGGGGGGGAGAACTGCCGAAAATTTCCCAAAAGTCCGCCGCACTTTATGTAAATAATTCAACCGGTAAACAGAGCGATAAGCTGGCAAATATAGAGTGAAAAATTACACACCAAAAATTCCACTTTTGCAAAAGCAGCACCTTAAAAATAAACCTAGCTACAGGCTACAGTTTTTGAAAAACAATCTAAAAAAAGACCAACAAGCCAACTGACTGTTGTAGAGATATTTAACAAATATTCTAAAAATGTTAGGAATCCTTTATGTAGGTAAAGTAATGCCTGTCATTTTCAAATTATGGACGCGTTATTTAATAGCTAATTACTTTTTCCTAGAAATCAGACATTTTTATAAGTGCAAAGCATTGCATTATTAAACCATACGATAGCTCATGCTGTGAAAAGTCATGGATTATATTTTAGGACTCTGTTCATATTACAGGACAAAAATTGTGGACGTTAAGATTAGGTTAATTCATGTTTCAAAGATAACTTAGGCAATTGCATGCTTGCTCATAAATATAAATTCTTGAAAGTAAACTTTATTATAACTATTCCACACAAAGAGTGCTTGCACAATAAGCATTTTTTCAATTGTTATCTTAAAATGGCTCAGGTGAAAATAAAAATCACTTAAACATATCCATTTAAAACAACAAAATTATCTACCGTGAAAAGTTTTTCTAGTTTTGATTTGAGAAAACACAAATGTTTGCAAACGTAAATATATTTCTTGTAGTTTTGGTTACCAAGAACCATGCGATTTGTCACTTGCAAATTTTCACCTCCTAAATGACAATTCGTGATCAGCAGCTTCAAATTCCGATTTATTAACTTTAAAATAGTCTTTAAAAAAGTGCGACCTCCGAAGAAAGGTCTCAAATTATTAGATAATCTCAATCAAAATCAAATCTAAACAAAACTAAATGAAACATTAGATGTTGTCGATGACAGTTCTACAACACACTTTTAGTCCTGCACGTAGGACACTGAGCATGTCTAAAGTTCATCGATCGCAGATCCTGAAGGGGTTGGTAAACAAATTCCAACAGGGCATGACTACATCTGTCATCCACTTGAAGATGAAACAATGGAAGCGTTTACATATTCCGAATGCCATATGTCTATGTGAGTCAGACGCATGCCAGTGTTATCCACAATCCTTGTATGTAGATCTTGTTCCAGGTAGTCTGTCAAAGACATTTAGATTCTATGATACGCTGTATCCAAAGTACCAGCTCGCCTTTAATTTTAATGAAAATGCACACTTATAATAAGACATTCAACAGATTGAAGAGAATTTCCCTGATATACTTAGATCCCACTTGCCATCAAATTTCTAAAGGCAATTTGTTTGAAAATATAAATATCAATTAAAATCTGTGGAACAAACAGAAGGGTAATAATAAAGCTATCAAAGATTACGAGTAGCTTCAAGTTTTGGACAGTATAATCTCTAGGTTTTTTATTTTTTTATTCTTCAAGGCAACATTAAATTTTGGCCCCGCTATAGTCCAGTGTTAACTTGTTCTATTCAACATGTAGTGTACTTAATCTTACTTGCAGAAATTAGAAACAAAAAGTAATTTAGATGTAATTGTTAAATAAAAATTACGGCAGAGTAGCCTATTTTTTTATAAAATGATAAATATTATAACTCGAAACCCCGGCCTTAGCAAATCACGCCAGGCTTGTCTGTTCGACGGCAAAATAATGAAATTTCCCAGAGGTTTCTTACAATAAAATATACACGGGATATTGATGTACAGTATACTTGACTTGCTACTGGCAGCTACGACGTATATAGGCTGTTTCTTCGAACTCCCGGTTAACTACGTGATTTTTAAGATTTTAAAAAATCGTAAAAAACTCATACCTAATAATTTTGTTTATGGATATTAACCATTGTTAACGACGGGAGTGTTTATAGGTTTGTTCAGTGTTTACTTCCAGGTTAAAAAATGAAAAAAACTGTCCAATAAAGTTAGCAAATCTGTGAAACACTTACAGCATTTCTTTAACAGGATTAGATTATTGGAAGAATTCTAAAGAGTTTATTATCCAAATCCAGGGAGTGCATTTCAAGGATATCTACCGTAAAGCATTTTTGAAACGGAAAGCAAAGAGGCGGTGCCAGAATCCCGAAATTGCACCTTTAGTAAAATGCTCTTGGTAAGAAACTTCCAAATTCAAATATTAGTCTTAAAACATTAAACAAAACAAAAAAAAAAGACACGAATGTTTGTAAGCATACGTATGTTATTACAATATAGCCGACTTGAATGACCCAATGGTCTTTTCTCCGTTTTAAAGCAGTGTTCACTAACCCCAAATTGATAATTTATGTACATTTTGCACACACTCTAGAAAAAAGCAGAGCTAATTCAAAATCATTTGTATATTATGGACCGAACTTCATCTATATTAAACGATTTGTAACGTCGCGCTCTTCTAAATGAAGTAATACGGTGTGAACGTTTCTCCATGAACTTTCTACCTTATACAATGGCGGACTACCAGGATTGAAAAATGTCAAAATTACGGGGGGGATGAAGATGTAACTGTTCCAAATAGCTCAAAATGGGCTGCTGATTTGATTTCCAAGATTTGCAGAATACCGGGAGGACGCCCCCTCCCGCCCCCTCCCTGGTTCCGCGCTCATGTTTATACAAGTTCATTGCAGGTAGACGACATATGGCTAATGCAATCAGCAGTATACTAATTAACAAGCTTCCAATGATCAAGTAATTAGTAATTAAAGATCAAGAGATCAAAAGGTCAGCTTAACTCACCATGATGGAATGTATGTCTATCAGGTTAAGGGGGCATTAGCACATCCGAAAGACGAACTTGTACACTTTTACATTTACAGGTCTCCTCCCTCTTATTCCACCACGTAATACACAATTAATTTCAAAAAGCAATTCACAAGTGGTAACCAGTTTTTACCTGCGATTCTCACTTTCATTACTAGCTTTAATGCATATTGTACAATTGAAATACCATCCGGAAAAAAGCTTAACAAACATTATCGTTTTGGAAGCAAATCATCTGGACATTCTATTCTGACATTTTAGGGAAACACGTTCTTAAAACAGTTTCGTGGAATGTTGCTTTTGGGGACGAAATGTTGAAATTCCTTGAATGAGGACAGGTCCATATGTGGTTGAGAAATTGGCTATTTATATATGACGTTTGTTGCCACACCAATGTTCCTCGGCAATTCAATCTTGCATTTAGACAGAGATCATTCCAATTCAATTAATTACAAATTAACGCTTATATTTTTCAAAATTACTCACTTAATTTTCTTTTTTCAAATCCAATGCCGATAATGACACTTTGTTAAGGTTCACAGTTAGTAAGATTGTAACACCGTAAAAACATGATGATCTTAACAAGTATTCCATGCTACGAGTCAAACGTTCACAAGGTCATTCACACTTAAAATCGGGTGATGAAAACAAAACCCAAAATAGGATCTATCTTCGTAGGATTAGGGATTTGTTAAAAAACGAACAATATGGAAATTCAAATAAACGAAAATAATACCGAAATATTAAAAACAGAAATTTTGTGATGTTTAAATTTCACTCCTCCCTTCACTGATTTCAAATTAGAGTCTCGCTACACTTAAAAATATCTACAGTACACCCCTGTTATTAAACCCGCGGCCTCCTTTTGAAAATAAGCCAAGGTTTGTATATAATATAGACTTGGAAGATCTACAAAAGGCCCTGTGCCATGTCGGTCAAGATGGGCAACTATATTAGACTTGGAGAGCTCTGCAAAAGGCACTTTGCCAATGCCTGTTGGGTAACAAAACCATGCCAATCTAAAACGACCTTGGAATGTGACATCAGTTAAAAGACCATAGTCATTACAAAGATATTACACCACTCAACGTATGTATCTATCATGCTTAGAATAATACCGAAAGATTAACACTTATACTTGAGATGATTGTATATATAAGCCCGTGTAGATAACTGTTATCTAAATAAGTGTCTACGAAGATACTACTTTCTGTTAAAAATAACTCGGAGAATCAAAACTACTGAAACCATCATACTGTTCTTAAATTTCTAAATAGCAACTCCCACAATATTAAGTAGATGCAATAAGTTTAAACTGACATCCAGATGTACACTCTCCTACTGATTACATACGAAAGATGGCAATGTCTTAGATGACTCTTACAGGCAGTAATGTAATTATGGATGTTGGATCTCATTAGTGATGCACATAGCAGGTTCGCATCTTCCGTTTTGGCCACTGTGATGGTGAATGATAGCATCATTTGTAAACATATGATCGTTGTAGGCCCCTGCAGGGATGTTTGGCTTGTTAGCGTCATGACATATTGGGTGTACTGCCGAGAATTGTGTTTTATAACAGTTCTTTCATATGTTATTGCACTGGTCATATAATCAGATAAACAAATGTCAATATGAATTGAAGGTGAGAACAGATAGCATATAATGTAATTATGTTCATAATGTATTTTAGAAAATACTTTATACGACTTGCTCCCCATTATGTTACGGTGCGCTCTTGTAAGATTCAAATTGTTGTTTCTTTTTGGAAAACCTCTAGCTATTTTGTATGTAAATAATTGGCACCAAATATTTGTTTTATAAATAGCCCAAACACTGTTCCTCGTATTATGTATCTGGCAGATAAGGTACAACTCATTATGATATGGAAGATGTCTGGAAGGATGTAGTTTCTGTAAAGATGATTGTGTCATGTCAGTGTCCTATAGATAGATGTCCTCTTATGCCTTTACCACATTTGGTTTGGAATCCAAAGAATGGCAGGGACCTAGTTAGAAAGGGTTATGTGGTCATGCTTGGTCTAGGCTATTTAGCCCTTAGACTTCAATTTCTAATTTGTCGGTACAATATATACTGCGGTTTGTACATGTATACTACACTGTTTAACCTATGTTTGGAGTACGTAATTCTGAAGCAGAATTAGTCAATAAAGCAGACGAGACCCAGTTGTATTTATTTGGATAAGAACAGTTTATTGTCCTTAATTAATGCCCTGCAGAGATATTCAAGATGAATTGCAATGTACAAGATACAATCTAATGGAATTGGTTAGTGTCTTCACATGTCTAAGCAAGTTACTTGGGTATTCGGAATTGCAACGCCTATATAGACAGCTGACATTAGAAGCAGAATAGTTTTCTGGGTCATAGTAGTTGATGCACACGTGTGATGTCAGCACAAGAGAATTTCTCCCAGTCTGTAGGTATGGTTCATCATCTGGGCTGGCACGAGCATCAATGACTGAACTTGCAAGACGGGCAAGAAAGCCTCGAGTCAGGTTACTCAACAGGCATCCACAGATGTACACACTCCTCAATAAGCATCCCACACGACTTCTATATTAGCCACAGCACATTCCAATTCCAAATAAGCACTGGTGGACCTAGTGTGCCAGCTGTGCTCTGATTGGCTGTCGTGCCTGATGGCCAATCACCATTGGCTGTGCTTCGATGTGTGACTGCATAATCGCATCTCATTACCTCTAAGGGCCTCCTATAATGACACCATCTAATTTTTAAAAGGCAATGTTATCCAGTAGCCTAGTATCAGTACTCTGAAAGTTCAGTCACAGGCAATACGTGTGGAGATATTCGGAACACAGTCACTTCGACTACTGGGGCTTGTTGAATACTTCTCTCCTCTCTAGTGCAATACCAAATCCGGAGCTGACCAACGCCTGGGTCAGTTGTTCGCCATCCGAGCTCGTGCAATATTCCTTGGATATACCAGTATCAGTATCCTGCCTGCCAGCACTCGTGAAGCATCAGCTCTTCACTCACATCTCACTCATACAACCAGTACTCCTTCCACGTTACGGGAAGATCATCATTTGTTGACTGACCAACTTTATTGTATCAAGAGAACGATATACAGACTAACTTTGCAAGATGGCTCTTTCTACTTTGGATTCTAGTTCATCAGTTTCGTACAAAAAGAGATCGGTGTCTTCTTCAGCTGCAGCTAACTACGCCACAGATTATGTTGGCCATTCGCAATTTGCAAAGCTCAGCTCAAAATCAAAGCAGCTTATCAGGAGAAGCTATGAAATGGGCGATTCAGCCGTCGGAATGAAACATCTCTTTCAAGTAGGCATATCTGCATGGAATTTCTGCTCTATTTTGTTCTTGCATGATTTTACTATGTTTAAAAGTTCTATTGAGGCACGATGAGAATATTCAAATATTATGGATCAAGAAGGAGTTGTAATCACCAATATCGAAAGCATGGTAGACCATTCTTAAGCCGTATAATGCTCAAATTAAATGGGACATTATCTAGGCAGGAGTAATATCTCTGCAAGACGACCTATGGAGAATATGAGTCATATTTGTGTAAGAATTACACTACTTAATACTGTAGAGGGATCACGGTTGCCTCAGGGGGCTAGGAAATCACGCTGGGATATAATTTGCGCCATGAGTAAATTGCAAGACAGGTGACAGGACAAGCAAAAAATTAATTAAACTATTTCGTGCCAGTAGGCTGAAGATGAACTAATTTGCTACTAATTATGAGACAGGACCATTCTGTAATCCACGGATTTAATCATACCAGTCGGTTACAGTGTAACTTCACAAGTCAATGATTCGGATATTGCATTGGTAACTGTTTTCATGGAGATAAAGTGTCATATCTGAATTTGTATTCGACAGTCTAATTGAAAATTTGTGTTGTTTAGTTTTAATTAGTTGGATAGCGTGTATATCACTCGTCTTTAAAGTAAGAAAATACGATAGAACCGTATTACCACAGTCGGAATAAATTATAAGCCTACTACGTCGTTATTTGAAGTAATGAGTCAAACTTAAGTAAGCTCTTACTAAAAATTCTACGGAAAAAGTCTTGACTCTGAACATACTCAGTACACACGACATAAATTAACAAAGTTGGAGGTAGAATTGCAATTCTTTCCTTTTGTTTAATGGACATACTTCACTCCGCTAACGTTTCCAAATTTGTTCTCATTTTCTTTTCTTGAACTAGGCTCGTATTGAAGAGTTGGAAGAGGAACTTGAGGCCGAAAGACAGGCTCGTGCTAAGGTGAGTAAAATTTCTTGACAATTTTCTGAACAACAACAACAACAAAATACCCTGATAATTTCAGATATGGAGTGGAAATTCTAAGGCTTGTATTAAACCATGGAAGATTTTTCAATTAAACATTATTATAAAAAGCATCACCTAAACAGAGGAATTTTATTTGGTTAAGAAATCTTGATATCGAGACAGCTAAAAATAGGTGCAAGCTACACATCTTAAATGTCACGGCGCGGTGGGTAGGCGAGACAGTCGTGGAGGAATTTGCTTATTAGGGGGTTGTCACGAATTGAGATCTAGCGCCGCTAGAAATATTCATCTTGTTCTCGTTATTGACAAGATTATAATCGCATTCAATTGAAGCAAAATCAAACCAAGTCCAGATAAATTTGCAACCTTAAATTTCTGATTGTTAATGTCTGATTAACAATATCAATCTATAGTTCATTGACCCTTTCTAAAAATGTAACAAAAAGTTCTCACTTTCATTTGAGGTATTAATCAGGACCCATGACGTCACACAACAATCTTTCGTTCTCATATTAAGTATATAGAAATATATGCCACTGTCTGATCTTTCCTTGCGCTGGAAGGCAATTCATAGATGCCGCGCATTCCTTTCATGCTTCAGTGCGCTACAAAGAAACCTTACTCCTATAATGGATATGATAAAAACTGCTTATACTCTAATGGTATAAAATTTCGATACAAACAGGATATTTTTGGGGATACGGAAGGCGTAATTAGAAACATTTTTTGGAACATCACAAATCAACACACAGACAATCATTCAATTTTATAAAAGATGTAATGAGAGAAACTAAAAGGTGAAGTCTGACACATTAACATTGATGTAAGCAAATTCCTGCGACCCCTTCAATACCTGGAAAATGGATACCGATATAATAACTTGAGAAGAGAACAAAGAAGAGGTCAGTTGGTTTTCTATGTGAAGGGACAACATCCTTTGAAGGTCTTACCTTTGACTTCACACGTTGTTAATTTATTATCTTGTTATAGCAGAAAAACCCTATGCATTAATGAGCCACCTATACAAGGTTCCTACAGACATTTTGCATTTTTTGGAGATAATGGCATTGTCAGAATGTCAATATCATAAGCTTTAAAATGATATGTAATTTGTTGTGGTTTCTGCTTTCTTAGACATCTAAACTTGTCACTTCAAAACACATATTTCTTTTGTTTTTCTTTTTTTTCTGGAATTTAATATCTCAAATATCTCAGTATCTCAAAATGATCAAAATGTCTGTTAGATCCTTGTAATACCAACGAATGGTAAACAGACCTAAGGTTATCATACGGGAAATGGGAGGGGGTAATAAAACGCAGTGCTGCATCTGCAATTTGGTGTTCTCACTAGAACCTTTAAGTATGTTCTTCTTGTTCAATATCATTTTTACAGGCTGAGAAGGCGCGTGCAGAATTTGCACGTGAGCTTGAAGACCTTAGTGACCGTCTGGAGGAACAGGGAGGTGCAACGGCTGCCCAAATTGAGGTAAACAAGAGACGAGAGGCAGAAGTTACGAAATTGAAGCGTGAAATGGAAGATTTACACATGCAGAGTGAGGCCACATCAACAGCACTGCGAAAGAAACATCAAGATGCCGTGTCTGAACTTACAGAGAACTGTGAAGCCCTCAACAGGGCGAAGTCGAAGTAAGTTATAGACTTTGTAACCATCTTCCCATCGTGCACTATTCCGCAGGGTACTTCCGGCATGTCAGCAACACTCTTGATAAATCATGTACGTCGAATGTCTATTTTACTTCAGCTTTTCCGAACTTATGCGTTAAAACGAGAATGACGTGCCCGGATTTCCCCTGGAATAGTGCATGATGGGAAGAAGAGAAAAAGCTCCATAGTTGTTTATAGAAATATTACATTTCACTGAAGAAAATACACAGCTTGTCTGGAAATACTTTTACATTATGCCATAGTTAAAATAGCACCATCTACGAAGAGCCCAGTGTAGAAATCTTTGGTAAGACCATCAGCTACATTACACACTGGAGACCACACATATCATGAATCATCTAAACATAATGCTCGGAGAGAGATTAGAGTGAAAGATAATGATGAAAATAATGCCCACGATCTCGGCATACCCTACTCCCAAATGGCACATAACAATAAAGACGATATTGTCACTTATGAAATATCTACGAAAAGCACCTCTTTTAATTTCGGTGCAAGCCCGTGGTTTAAATAATTGTCTTAGATCGATCATCTTAAATATAACAAATCGACTGATTCATGTTTGATTTTTGTCTCTTAGGATCGACAAGGAACGCCAGCAACTCAAGGCAGAAGTAGATGACTTGTCGGGTAACATTGAAATGCTACAGAGATCAAAGGTACGGAAGACACTACAAATTTAGCTGAAGTTTTTAAACCCACTGGCTACTACTTAATAAAATGCATGCCAAGTAAAGTAGTAAGATGATGTAATGAATGAACTATATGGTTACGCAATATCATATCCTCTAATATATCGCAATCAAAACATAAATGTGACATAATTTAAACTATAACAAGTACCGTATTCTAGTATTAATATTAAGGACGGATTTAAAATTGTAACTAACCTCATTCCATTGTTACAATCAGATCAATGCAGACAAAACCGCACATCAACTAGAATCCCAACTAGCAGAAGCCAATGCTCGCCTTGATGAGGCCCAACGCCAGATTGCTGAGCTCAACAGCCACAAGGGCAGGATGGCACAGGAGAATGCAGACTTGACCCGCCAGCTGGAGGAGGCTGAGAGTGGTGGTAGTGCCCTCACTAAGCTGCGTGCACAACTGTCTGCTCAACTCGAGGACCTAAAGAGGCAACTCGAGGATGAGACCAGGGTAAACAACTTTAATGGAACTTTTCGAAATATAATCAATGACTTCAAGATTCCAGAATCTTTGTAATATGTAATTTTAAACCACACCCGAGTTGTGCATAAGTTTTAAAGCGTAATCTCGTTATTTTGCACTCTTACACATAATAGGCCAGACACACAATCCATGCTCAGTACAAGAATGCACAGATGGAATGTGACCAGCTGAGGGAAGCAGTGGAGGAAGAGGCTGAAGGCAAAGCTGAAGCTCAACGCCATCTTGCTAAAGTCAACAGCGAGCTATCTGCTCTGCGTGCCAAATTCGATGGCGAGGCTGTCCAACGTGCCGAAGAGCTGGAAGAAATCAGGAAGAAGTTGCAAGCGAGACTTGTGGCCCTTGAAGAACAACTCAATACTGCTCTCAGTAAGAACAGCAGCTTGGAGAAGACCAAGCAGAGACTGGCTGGCGAGTGCGAGGATCTGATGATTGATGTTGAGAGAGTAAGTGTTACGCTTATAGTTATTTACTAATGTAATTCCATACATTGTGTATACAGTTGTACATTGAACCGCAGATGTGAATGAAACTTACAATATTATAAATCTACTTTTGCTCTACAGCAAGCAAACCTTTGCGCTGCCCTAGAGAAGAAACAGAAGAACTTCGACAAGCTAGCTGCAGAATGGAAGGCAAGAATTGATGAACTTACAGCTGAACTGGAAGCATCTCAACGTGAAGCTCGCGCCTACTCTACAGAACTCTTCAAATTCAAGAGTGTACACGAGGAGAGCCTTGAACAAATTGAGATCCTAAAGAGGGAGAACAAGAACTTGCAAGGTGAGAAATTTATTTTAGTTAACAACTCTATCCGTGATTGGCATCTCATACCTACATAAAAAAATAAAAAACCTTTTATACTTTGGCCTCAATCTTTCTTGATTTTTTGTTGCCAAACAGACGAGATTGCAGATCTGACTGACCAGCTTGGTGAGGGCGGCAGGAGTGTACACGACCTCACTAAGGCACTTAAGCGTGCAGAAATGGAGAAGGAAGAACTACAAGCTGCACTGGAAGAAGCAGAAGGCCAGTTGGAACAAGAAGAGGCTAAGGTTGTAAGAGCTCAACTAGAAGTCACACAGATCAAGTCTGAAATTGAGCGCCGTCTTCGTGAGAAGGATGAAGAGTTTGAAGTTACTCGGTAATTAATATAATAATAAAAACACTTTAAATTCAACAAATTATTACTTGCTCTAAATTTCGAAAGCACTTGAAAAAATCGACTTAGATAATTAAATGGTGCAAAAAACAACCTCCTTGAATATATTCGACTAAACTTAAAACGTGATTTTGCATTTTGCAGCAAAAACCACCAGAAGGCTCTTGAATCTATGCAGGCTAGTCTCGAGGCTGAAGCCAAGGGTAAAGCCGATGCACTACGTCTTAAGAAGAAACTCGAAACTGAAGTCAACGAACTTGAAATCCAACTGGATGCTGCCAACAGAAACTATGCCGAGGCCTCAAAGACCGTCAAGAAATTGCAGATCACCATCAAGGTAAAATAGAAGTTATCCTTATATATTGATATCCGGGCAGGTTTTCCATTCTGGTAAATATGATTTACAATTTTAGGAGAACTCAAACGCGCTACACACACACAATAATGGAAAACAGATTTATATACATCTAATATGGAAGTTCTAAAAACAGAAAATCAAAAAAATAATATATTTTCTTGATAACTTACGTACGTGGCAAGTTTTATAAAAGTTGTTTTGTATTTATTTTTTTCAGGAACTGCAAGCCCAACTGGACGATGAACAACGCGCACGCGAGGACCTTCGTGACCAGTTCCAACTCACAGAACGCCGCTGCAACATGCTGCTCACCGAGCTGGACGAGCTTCGCGCAGCCCTCGAGCATTCAGAACGCGGACGCAAGCTTGCAGAGGGTGAGCTCTCCGAGGCAACTGATCGTGTATCTGAGCTGACTGTATCTGTTCACAGCCTGACTGCCCAACGTCGCAAGGTTGAATCTGAACTCGCCACTGCTCGTTCTGAGTACGATGAAGCTGTCAATGATGCAAGGAACAAGGAAGAACAAGCTAAGAAGGCCATGACAGATGTAAGTTTAGGAAACCTAATCTAGTCTTTAACTATATGGTTCGTTCATTCTTCTTGGCATCTGCATTGCGGTGTGTTGCATTGACCGAACTGTAGTGGCTACCCAAAATACCGCATCACGGTATCGCAAGAATTTATTTTAATTTGATCTGCAGTTATTTGATTTGAGGACGTTAAATGTCCCAGGAAATGAGATGATAAACCTACTCCAAATCTTTATGGGACATTCCATTCCAATAGACAGGGACACTACCAGTGACATCATTAGTGAAACTATTGATTTTCAGTCAGTGTCATGAATAGATTCACGCCAGTCACCTGGAATTTTCTATTACTCTCTGAAAAATCAATAGTTTCACTAATGATGTCATCACCAACCCAAATATTGAATCGTCATGTGAATGCAACAAAGTCGTATCTGCATATTTGTCATTTTGCAGGAAACGCCGTTTTGTGTTCAAATTTCCTTTGTTTTACTTTGTTTTTTAATGTCTTCTTTCTTTCATAAAAATGTTTCTACTTTGATTTTAGACTGGAACCATAGCTTAAACTTTGTGTTTTACCTGTCTTTACAAAATCAAGCAACAACTCAATTTTACCCAAATGTCAGTTACGACTTTGTTGCACTCACATGACGGAATGCTTTCTACACAAACCACATCAATTCTATTTGCATTTCCTGGGACCTTTAAGTTTTGGCACAAAGTGATCGACATATCGGCAACGCAACGCACAGTCCAGTGAGGTATGAACTGACCTATAGTCTAGGGGTACTTTAATACAACTCCCAAAATATAACCATTTATTTTGAGGCCTAATATCCCCTTGGTACTAGTTGACGTGACGACAAAATGAAACGTGATTAATTTTTTTTTTCAAAATTACCATAAACAAATAATGATTTGAATTGTATAAACTAACATTGACATAATTGCTTATTTCACTGAACCCTACAGGCCATGCGCTTGGCAGAGGAACTGCGAGCAGAACAAGATCATGCTCTACACAGCGAGAAGATGCGTAAATCACTGGAGATCACCCTGAAAGACATGCAAGCACGTCTTGACGAAGCTGAGGCTCAGGCCCTGAAGGGAGGCCGACGCATGATTCAGAAGCTTGAACAAAGAGTAAGTCATAAATTCACGATATGAAAAAAAATCACCAAGTGCATGCAAGTTTCAGCATCCCGTACCAGGTGAAAGTGTCAAGGAATAAAATCATTGAAGGTTCGTATTCCACACTACGCATGTGTTATAATGTACACGAAGTTTCTGCTTCAAGTTTTTGCCAAGTAACTTAGACCAGAGCTGTACTTTCATGTTAACAAATAATCATTTACCCTTTGAATAAAGTGGCTATTTTTTGGTTGTGTTGTACCTGCAGGTGAAGGAGCTGGAGCACGATTTGGAGGGTGAACAACGCCGTCGCGGAGACACTGAGAAGAACCTGCGCAAACAGGACCGTCGCCTCAAGGAAGTCATCTATGCTGCAGAGGAAGACCACAAAAACGCCGAAAGGATGCAAGAGACTGTGGAGAAACTCCAGACAAGATGCAAAATCTTCAAACGCCAAATTGAAGAAACTGTAAGACCAATTATTGCCAAACGTACTTGGCTCAATGCTATGAACATGGTGTTTATGAAATTGAATTCTGTAAAAGATGAACGTTTGGGAAGAAAATTGTCAATATCTTTCGAATTTGTTTGCAAATACTACATCAAAATTGAGCAAAATAGCTTGATAAATTCATTCATAAATTAAATGTTCATGATTATTGATGCCAAGTACTCGTTGCATTTTGTTTAATCTGAGTTAGAATGTTTTATGTTGTAAACAGATAGAAGATGGCACTCTTTACCGGTGAGTCAATATGTAAAACCAATTCGACTCTTTATGAAACAGTGTGACTTACAATCTGTTCTGGGGAATGGAGACACCTTTATATCATAGACATCCAGGTAGAAATTTTCATAATATTAGGTTAGTTTGGTAGGGTTTATATTGCTGATGGATATAATTCAATTTTTGTTTATTGAAGATCTGATAAAATAGTCCAAAAGACCAATGACGTTTTACAATGTAGTGCATTAAGAAAAATAGTGACAAAGCGTTACCTTAGTATTACAAGCTTGTAACTGCCAGTTTTAGAGATAATGGCATTTTAAAATTTCCAATAAAGCTTTAAAATGATATATAATTTATTATAGTTTCTGCTTTCTTTGACATCTAAAATCTGTCACATCCAGTATCTCAATATAATCAAAATGTCAGTACGACCTTGTAATACTAAATACCGAAAGTTAAAAAAAGAAGATATGGGTTGAGGAATATGATAATTACAAATAGATAACCATGGATGATGGCAATTTCATACTGACCAGATTCGATGATTTGTTTGTCACAAAGCTATCAAATGATTGTAGTGGAGTGACTTTGTATATGCAATTTGAAGCTCTGTGCTCACAAAAGTTTTCTAACCGGTTCATTCTAACAGGAGGAGCAGGTGAACATCAACCTTGCCAAGTGGCGCCGTGCCCAGACCGAGCTCGAAGATGCAGAGGAACGGGTTGAGATTGCAGAGAGCCAGCTGAACAAACTCCGTGCCAAGCATCGCAGCCAAGTGACCACATCACGTACCATGGTACTTGTTGATTATGGAGACTATCAAGTTCTTGAGGAAGTTAGTGGGGAAATGCCCACTGAGCCATATATTATCATTGACCGTTCCCGTTCTCCCTCACCGACTCCACTTTCAAGAGTCGATGCCGCGCCTGTTTACCACTTGCCACGCCACCCTCGCTTTGTTGTTTCCTCCCATAGCGCAGAGCGCCATTCAAGAGAGGATCAGCCTCGCAGATCTGAACGCCCACCAAGGGCACCTCTCTCTTTGCGAGACAAGTCACCTCCCCGCATCTCTTACCGGGGAGGTCACCAAGAACGTTACCAACCTCGCTATTATTCTGCTGATCATTCTCTAGCATTGTCAAAATCGGCTGAATATTCCGATGACGAAACTCTCGCGACTGGACTAAGCTATAGATTTGATGATAGCATTCTTTCAGACCAGGATATTACCCTTCCTGAACCACCTAGAGCGGCGGCAAGCGCGGAGGTAACTGAGTCCGCTGCACCGGCTGAACCGGCTCCTGCACAAAAGGCGGATGCAGCTGAGCCTGCTGCGCCCGAGCAGGGGCCAGTTGAACCCACTGGGGAAGGGGAAAAAGCTGCAATTCCTGCAGATAAAGAAGGGGAGTAAACTACCTAATAATGAAACTGTTTTCCAATATGCCCCTGGTCACGGTAGTTTGCGCATTTCACAACGTTTGTATACCGTTGCTTTGCGTGGCTGTATGCTGATATAGTTATCTGGCCACCAACTATATCAGCACTCTGCACCCCAAGGGGAAGGAATTGGTTGGTAAGGTGGAGAAAGCACACAACTTATAAAACCTACTAAGAGCAAGGTTTTTTTTTCCCTTTCATGATGGAACAACTATAAGAAATCAAAAATTCATGTTATTATATATTATTATAAAATATTTGAAAAATTACAAAAAAAGATATTGCACTTTTTAGTTATTATTGTTTTGACATTGCTATTAATCAAGTGCATAAACGTAATCCGTGAGAAGCATTGCACAACCATGATTCGAAGCTGATAGGCGGTTGGTCACATAAGAAAAAAACTTATTTCACATTCACTCAAATTATTTCTTTGAATCGATCTAGGTATCACCTTGATTTCCACAAAATTCAAGCTTTGAAACACAATTACGGAGCGCATTTCAACTCCTTTATTTATTCATTTTATATTTACCAACATATATTTTACACTTATTTATCATTTCATATTGTGTGACCATAGTATAAGTTTCCGATTTTTAGCACCTTTTGTATAGATTTAACAATTCCACTATTTGAAACCACTTTGTAAAGTATATCACCTTGTTCTCACCCCTTGTCTTTCCGCCATATTGGACTGACAGGAGTATATAAACGGAATGTTGTGCTTTCATACATTGTACCAAACAAGTGTTCTTTTATTTCTTTTTTATCTATGGCTAGCCTTTTAAGTCGGTAGGTGTACAATATAAAATTCTTAACAATGAAATCAATATGAAGTATCTTGATTTCGCTGAAAATGTACCGGTACATTATTAGTTATTTGGAATATGATGAACAAAAAATGTGTATATTTATATGAATTATTTATTCCTATTGGAAGATGCTGTTGAGCAATTTACCAAAAGAAACTGTGTAAATATGTCGCCTTGCTCGAAATGACATCAAACCTATTATGCACTACTCTTGCAGTGACAATGTTTCTGTTAGCACCAACCTGAATGTAAACCCTAAAATAGCTTCTGCTCGATAATTCTTAATTTATATAAGATGTTTTTATACCTCTGCATGCTCAGTATAAAAGAAATGCGCAAAATGCCACAAGGCTGTCAACTAGTAGATCAAAGAAATCTTGCATGGCACCTGGAAGAAAGATTCCAAGCAAATTAATTCTTTAGTTTGTGTAAATTATCAATTTAAAAACACTGCAGTATACAGTCAGCTTATCAATTTTATCACAAAATACTTGTTTTATTTATATTTTTTTTTTTTTTTTTAAATCTGGCTTTTATATTTTTTTGCCCATGCTGAATTCAACAGTCTGCGCATGGTGGATTCTATTAAAAGTAACACTGTTCGTGCCTCAGTATTCCATTTTGTATGATGCCATCTTCATTTCACTCTTTCTGTCTGTGTTTTGTCCATATGCATGCTGGACCTGGGCCAGGCTTTTCTATATCACACACACAATTCTATGCTGGCTGATTTTTCAAAGTTAAATTTCAGTCCTGGCCCCAGGCAGCTTTTTTCCACAGCCAAATATGCTTCTGTGGCATTCTGTGCTTTTTATACGTTTTTACTACTAGTTCTACTACCGGTTAATTAACCTAATGATATGCTTTTTTTCTTTCTTTCTTGGCTTAACTGCCTGAAAATTGTTCCCTACTGATATCTACTGACTGCTCGAAAACTTAAAACATTCCATTCTTTTTCAAATGTTATATTTTTACATCTTGCTAATTGAATGGCTCATTATGTCTTTATAACGAATTGTTAATTTTCAATTCCAAATGAAGCCAGATGGCATCACTGAGGCACGATTGACTGTGGAATTCTGCATTTGGTGTAAAAATTGCCAGCAAAACAAAGTTTACACAATATCAAATTCTATAAATGGGACCAAATTTGGGGTGTCAAAATTCAGTACTGTAATTGCAATCACCACATCATTCCGTGAAACATTTCTGGGTTGTATTTCTATATTTTAAAAGATATTTTTGGATGTACTTCAAATTAAAATGAATACATTACAATTCCTTACACATTCCATAAATGCTGAAGAGAAGGGCTGTGAGAGAGCTAAGACTTTATCATTCCTGATATAAATAGTTAAATTGTTTAAGTAAGTGCGAAGTTTATATGCCAAAATAATTCAGAGGAACGAAAGTATAACATGTTTTAAAATACGAAGTGAAAAGTTTGCTTTCTAAAATGATTAACAGGAACAAACGTTTCATTATGCTTTCCAAATCGAAAATCATCATCAATATGAATACTATTTTGTCTATGTTTTGTTTGGCTTTCTGAGAGATATATTATTCTATTATGAAATTAATAAACACATGTCCGTGTCTGAATGAGTCTTGATCTGCCACAGCCCTGAAAAGTAATCGAATAAAAAATGGGGAATAAAATGGCTGCAGTTTCTCTGTGGAAATCATCAATGAAGAAATTTCACAAACGAATAAGGGGAGACTGAAAACAGCTGCTCTTTGATAAAAGGGAGAAGAAATATGTGCGGTAGTTTCAGAAGGAAGACGGTGACTCGGGAATTTCAACAAACAAGATCAAGAGTAATGTCCAAAAAACTCAACAGAAACATCGACTCCTGCACTGTCATATTGAGGTGAAAGACATCACACGAAGAGTAAATGAAAAACAACATTATTTGGAAAGAACGCATGAGCGACACTATACATAGCAATCCGAGAGAACAAAGAACAAGAAAAACAGGAAGAAAAAGAAAGAACTAATCGAAAGACTGGAAATAAAAGAGATAACATCGTAGGCTAAGCTTACATATTTTGGCTAATCAAATTGGAATAACAAAGATTTAAAATTTCAACCACAGCAAGATGTGTCCTGGTGAGCGACGAAATCAACATTAATGCTTTTCCATATTAGCACCTTCAATGATGTCGAGTCTACAGACTGTATTCAGTAGCAAAGAGCGACTCCAGGCTATAGCAAATAATATCCAGGAGAACATCAAATAATAAAATACCGCATTGAATAATTGCTGCAAGAAAGAATCTTAACTACAATTTCCTCTAATCTTCAATGACAACGAACAATGAAGTAGCAGAATCCTATTTATGGTCCTAGAAGCTACTTAGTACCTACTTAAAAGATACCTGATACACAAGTAATGCTCGAAATAGAACAACTAGATTTATTCAAGAGAGGAGAGAAGGTGGAAGACAAGTTACGTAGAACTTATTTCACAACATAAAGAACGGAGAAGCTACAACAAAGGTCAAACAAGAGAGAACTGGCAATATCTGGAGGGAAAGACCACTGGAACTGTTTGAACCCTACTAAATGACCTTGACGTTCATCTACTTCCTGGAGGACGCAGCTCAAATAACTCATCAGTATACCAGAACAATTGCGAAAAATTAATAAACAGAACAAGATCATTGTAGAACACAAGCAAAACATAACGCCGTGGTTGTCAATGTTTCGAACAAAGAGAGAGCAGATTATATATTGGTAAAAGCAACAACACCGAATTTAAAGACCTAATCAGAAGAATGAAAAATAAAAGAAAGAATAAATCCGCAGCAGTTATATTATTCATATGACAGACCAGCACAGATATGGAAGCTATGAAGCAACTGATCATCCCATCCGGTTTGAAGACAGTGAGGTCGTAGATACAGTGACAGCAAAGTGAAGACTGAACTCATTCAGAGAAAACAGGACGAGGTTTTCATAGAAATAATTAGGCTTTCAAAGTTGATATCAGCGGATTCATCACTGCTGCAAAATGTTTTCAAAGGAAATGGCAACAATTTCGAAATTCCTTGTAAAACATGCAAACGTTTGAATAGCGATAATAGCAACATAGCGCAATATTCACCAATCTGAGGGCTTTGCGCAAATGTAGACACCAGAGGAATATTTAGAGGCCATCCATAGAGAACCGACTCCTATGAGGCATACACACAAGGAGCCAAAAAGTATTTAGCGAGATTGAGAAACTGGGACTAAACATCTAAAGCCGTTTTCCTTAAAGGCGTTTCCTTGACGAGAAAGACTATAAGACATCCTACAGTGCAATGAGTTGTTTTCAACAACATCAAAACAACTACCATAAGAAGAAAGCAGAGGATAGGAAATGTCTATTGGTAGAAGCATACAGGATTGATTATGAAAACTAAAATTAAGTCTTCAGAATGACTCATCTTATCGAAGATTGTCGTACCAACTTTGTCAAAGACAGACGAATTCCACTAGGTATATAACAAGTGACCTTTAAACTTCATATCGACATTTCAGTCACAGATGAGCTGCATCATTTAAAGTCTAAACAAGAAAGGAAGCCGACATTTACAAAGGCGATAAAAGCATCGGAAGTGCAGAGATTTAAATATTTTCACCTATAGCATCAGGACTGATAGACTCTCTCAAATGACTGAAATAAGAGACAAAAGCAGAATAGAAACGTCACCTTTCCAGGAAAATCGAGAAAGAAATGAAAAAAAAAATCTTATGATATATGATATATTCCAAAAATAACACACATCTAACGATATTTCCAACACTAATTTGGTTATGACGTCATTGACGTGTCACTACCAAAAGTCATAAAGAAACGACAAATGATAACAATATGAGAGTAAAATCGTAACGTGTAGAGAAATGAATTAGAACATGCAAAAATTATAGCAAGTTGGTTCATGTAATATTCCTTTACAAACCAATTTCGAAATATTAGTTCCCCAAAATCTTGAGTTCCTGTTACTTTCCCCCCTATATTTTGAACCGGTGTAGAAGTAACCATTGTCCGGCGTACTCATAGTCCGGGAACAATGGTGAACAATAGTGCCATCGATTCAGTTGACTCTTTACGCAACATTAGTTTCACGCTTTATTCCGTTATCGTCTATGGAGCCCCGGACTATGGCTCCCACCGGACTATATCTGCTTTCACACCGGAACCTCTACCTTAACATTGAATTTTCACGCTCGCCAACCCCCCCCCCCCCCACGAATTTTGCACCTTAAGCCGCCACTGAAAGTATTTTGTTACGCAATCGTTCAAAATCATTTCTTTACACTTAACATGATTTCCGAGTAAGGTAAACAAGCAGAAACGGGAATATAGCATTTGTGTATGCTAATGGAATTTCTTAATGACGCCAACTAACTCAGGTTCACAAAGAAAATGTGACCATTGCAAACGTGTAAAGAGTCTCCATAAAGATTGCTTCACTAACATCAGTTCAACTATGACATCTACCCGCTCTTACTGAGCCTTGCACGAAATTGCTCAGCCCAACCTAATACGTAACAGCTACTGGTTTCGTAACCAAATCCAGATTCTTTCATGTTACAGCAAGTCCAGCTTTTAAAAGAAATGATAAAAAAGTGCAAAAGTTCTTCGCGGCGACGGCAAATAGCGTCCATGATAATTATGGCTCCCTCATGACTGTCTATCTGTCAGTTACATTTTTATTTTCATATGTGTAACCTTAAAGCAAGAGCAAGAAAAAGGACACAAACGGAAATAATTGATCAATTACATAACTCTTTTTAATTACCAACATACTGTAAAAAAAAACATAAGGTCAATTGGTATGGCAATTTACTTTTCCGAGGAAGACGGTAGCAATATAAAGAAATTGGTATCACCATTTTCCCAAGTTGGTTTTGATTAGATCATTATTGTAGGCAGAAAAACACAAACAATTCCGAAACGACACAAACCCCAAAACAACCGATTCGTTCTCTTTTTTATAATTTCTAAATCAATATTTGGTACCGCTATAATTTTATTGATAATGTCTTAAAATGACGCTTAATCATATCGATATATTCTAGCTTATAAGACATTTCCAAACATCATTAAAAATATTGATCGAGAAGTTTAGAAATGGCAGCTATTGCAAAATTGAAATGACAACGGCTTCAAACAAAACTATATGAATCGCCTTTCATCATTAATATTCAAACAACCTTAGATTATCTAGTTCCGGAAACAAAGAACATTTCCTTATGAAGCTATTATAATTACATCTCTATTTTACACTACATAAGCTCTATATTGTAATGATCACAAAGGCTTGAACAATGTGACGAAAGTGATATCACAACAATTTGTGTCCGATGCCCTTGCTTAAAGGTTTTCTGTATTTGTGTGTAGTTTGTTTTTTTCTGATGTCTCTTTGGTAATGTTCTCGTCCTACAGGCAATCAACATCGTGTAAATATTCCTTTAAAGGCTGACTCAGAGATTTCGAAATGTAACTTTTTTGTGTATTAATTAATAATAGTTGACTAGAACTGAAGATAGTCACCTAAACTGCTCAATTCCAAAGTTTGAGATAAATCGGATTATTCGTTTTCATGCAGTAAACGTGTATGTATTGTATAACAGTGCCATAGGATCCTATTTTATAACTTGTGATTTTCTATATGAAAGACTTAGATTTGATCCTAGCTATTTTCCCACAGTGATTAGTATTTGGGCAAGCATTACGTAAATACAAAGAACACGATTGTTTGGAAATTGAGGGCGCTCTCCTCGGGAAATCTCTGAGTCAGCCTTTAAGGATAACTTTATTTGTAAAACAATATTTAGACACAAAGTATACATCTCATCGAGTTATTTTGTAATATTTGAATTTTGAAATCTAGTTTTTAGCAATTTCTAAGTAAGACTAGCCACCAACATCTATTGTGATGTTCATTCAGTAGAATTACATTTTCTTAATCTACCTTCTCACCTGGAGAGTTCACATCGCGTTCCAATCAATGGCACTGGTATGCAAATTCAAAGCAAAACCAAGGGGATGTGCTTTCAAATTATCTGACAAAGGCAGGTCAAGTGAAAGGGGGATTAGCAAAATTATGCCATTGTACCAAATTGTCATTACAGGGGATGTTTTGCCAGTCTGCCTAGAAATTGCTCAAAACACAAGTTCAAATTATTTTCATACATTACAAAATAAATGTATTTTATTGTGTCTAAATGTTGTTTTATAGTGCAGTTCCCATAAATCTTGCCTGTCCATTTTTTCACAAAGTCTAAGTAATTTGTTAACAACTATTCTTCCATTGCTTTCTATTTCCTATCTTCGCATCTCTTCTACCATTACTATGGTAACAGAGAGCATCAGGAACGTCTGTGAGCGTCAGACAAACAACTAGCAGCTCTTGAATCTGATAAATCGCCTCTTGTAGTTAACAATGGTAAAATATCAGTCCTTTTTATTGAAATGGACTGCGGTGTTGTTCTGCACTTACCTTTATGCACGAATTTGAATGTGGCACGTTAGTTTTCCTTTAAATAAAAATCTTCGATATATTATATTTCAAAATGATCAAAAATACCAAATTCAGAACCAAAGTTACAGTAATCTTTATACCACCAAGTGATTATATTGCTATAAATTTATATGCATTATGATTATCTGGGCTAAAACAATTGCACAAAATTTATAATTTGTTTCTTTCTCTAAATTCGGATTTGTTCAAATTTCTTTTTGTACAACGTGGTTCTAGAATCCGTGTAAAATAGAAGATTAAAAAAAATCATAATTATACTTCGGTTTATTTTGTATTTAGCCGCTAATGAGACAGAAAACTTCAGAAAGCTTTGAAAATTGCTTCTAAGTTTCACTCTAAGTAGATCATTAACCTTTTTGATAAATGGTGGATGATAGTAACAGTCCACATCAATTGCAGATACAGGGATCACAAACTTAGAAGTTCTTCTCTGAGACTCTCTTTTATAATTAAAATGAACACAGAATTGCAGCATTTTGTTACCAATAATTTTCATCATTACTGAAAAAGAATACAAAAACGAAACAAAACAAAAACCGTCTAGATGTAGCGAATTTTATTTCATACAAAATTTATAATTTGTTTCTTTCCATAAATTCGGATTTGTTCATATTTCTCTTGGTACAACGTGATTCTAGAATCCATCTAAAATAGAAGATTTAAAACAATCCACAATTATACTTTTGTTCATTTTGTATGTAGCCACTAATGAGACATGAAACGTTGGAAATAGTTTCACTCTAATTCATTAACCTTTTTGATTGATGGTGGATGATAGTAACAAGTCCACGCCAATTGCAGATACAGGGATCATAAAATTATAAGTTGCCCTCCTAGACCCCCTTTTATAATTACAATATGACATAGAATTGCAACATTTTAATGTTACCAATAATTGAATTTCATCATTACTGAAAAAAAAATCATACAATAAAAAAAAAAAGTCCAGCTGTAGCGGATTTAGTAAACAAAGTGCCCCTAATAGAATTTAGTTTCAATATGGACCTTTAAAAGGTAGACGTTTCATATAGAAGTCCCATTGATGCAGATGAGGTATTACAATTGTTTCCTTCATGCGCTGTATGACGTTGTGGAGTAGCGCTTGACGGAATAAATGGCGATACCTCATTTGCATCAATGGGACTTCTATATGAAACGTCTACCCTTTAAAAAGGACCTCTTGTAATTTGTCTGAAATTTAAATGATTCTAAACAGATTGTCATTTCATGTAATGACTATTTTCAAACTGGATCCTCTTCTTGAAATGTGGCATCTACTGACAATAGCGACATACACTCTGCTCTTTGTCGTTTATACTCTACCAGTTAGTGGTTCTAAAGGGGAATTTTGAGATCTATAGCCTCGTCCCCAATTTACCTATTTTTTGAACTGTTGGTATAAGTGTAGTATGTGTGCCTCGTGTTACGTGCAGATTCGGTCTGCTATTGAGAAATTCATAATTTAGAATTTTCTCTCCACAAAATGGACAGGAATTACAACGCATTGACCTATAAGGCATTGTGAACATTTGTTTTTATTATTAAAATCCACCAAAGTAAAATTTTGGAAATATCTGAAACTTTGCATTGAAGCATAACTGAATATCAGTGTGCAAGGAGTACGAAATAAATACACCTTTAGCAATGCATATTTTTGCGCTACTGTTGAAATAAGAGGTACTATTCTTCAAAATGCACTTTGACTAAATCCGTCGTAATACAGCACAAATAAGATTCTTTTTTAAGGAACTGTATCCCTTTTCCTTTTCGAGTCGTAATTAAGCTTGGGCGGCTTATAAGTTGTGAACCCTATAGTAGCAATACAGGAATTGACCTAATAAACACTTAATGGAATTACCAAAATAAAGTTTGTGTAGTAATAATAAAAATAACTATTGTGCAAATTACTAACTATGTCGTGATAAAGTTAATTTGTTCACTGGGTTTTATTTCACCTTTATTTGCATTTTGTTCAATATATCACAAACCCCTTTTTTAGTAACAACTACCAAAATATATCTGTATTTTGCTTGCTTAATTTAAAATTCCATATATTAGAAACATTTAAGTAAATTGCTTGCCACTGCATCTTGTAAAAGTATTTTAAATAACTCGAGGTTTTTGGATACATGATAAAGAAAGGAAGAGGTATTTACTAACCCTTGACTCTTACATCAACTTTAATTTTCCATACCATTCAAAATTCTCAAAAGTGCCTTTAGTTACTGTTAAATTCTGGAGAAGTCTTTTGGCAGCATTAAATTACCAAAGATTACGAGGGAACATCTTCTTAGAGTATGCAGATCTTAACAGCGATCTGAAACATGCCCTCGAAATATCGTCTTACAAGTTTGAAGTGACTTAACTAACAATCGGGTGATCTTGCCAAGTATGTTCTTTGATGTCACCGAATAAGCCACAAACGCCCTCAGTTGCTCTCGATGATGAGAATTTGGTCCGTTTGAAATGGTGTTTAATGGGTCTTACCTTGGTGTAAGATATTCATGCGTTAGACTAGAGTAAAGACTCTTTTACGGAATAAAGCTGTACAACCCTTGTAATCCTTTCATCCTCTTATAGAAGATTTCATGCTAGGCTAATTTCATGAGGTCTTACATGGAGGATGAACCGTTTAATGAACTAAACTCCTACAAATTGGTTTCCTGTAAATGATCTAGAAGTCTTGAAATAACAATTTTTATAATTAAAATTAAGAATCCCTGACCTGAATTAGCCCGGCCTTACAGCGGAAAAGTTTCATTTTTTGTCATGAAACCCGGTAGTCGGTAATTCGTAGATCTTTTATAAACATTGTTGAAAATCATCTTTGTATGAAAAATGTTGGTTTCAGCTTAGTAACGCACAGGGGACTAAGGTGATCAAAAATTAAATACAATATTGCAAAAACTGAGGGCGTAGTTTGTTTACACTTCGAAAAAGTCGTTGATAGTGGCTTTGATTTATATGATATAGTAAACATATTTGGCATGATTGTCCTCCTTTATGTGAGGCTAGCAGTTTTCGACAAATTCTTATTTTTTGGCATTATTTTAAGACACATTCACCATTTTAATTCACAGGTTAGCAGCAGTCCATTCTCTAGATCTTCACCATACTACTCTTCGCTTTCCTCATCGCGCAGTGGGCAGCGCAACGGAACGACAAACGGAACTCACAGTCGTCGAAACAGTACTGGACATGCAAACGGGGATTATAAAACCGACGACGAAATTTAAGCACACTAAAGTATAATAAATTATACATAACTGCAAAAAATTTAAGTGTTTAACAAATATAAGAAAATTGGAATGATGCATTACAAAATTTACTGTAACTTTTGTAAGATATCCCAACCAAATTATTACTGTATGTCATCGGCTACGGTAAAATGGGTGTATTCAAAGCAAGAATTCCAAATTTAGAATGTTACTATTATTGATAAAGATACATTGAAGGTCAATATTTATGAAATTTTCATCATTTGCTATATTGAATAATGCATAGAACCTTAATTTATTGATATTGTCGTTATTTATATTCTTAAATGTATGTAGAATGTTTCTAGAATATACAGTAATTTATATGCAAACCAATATATTACTTAAAACAAGATTAACGTAGATTTGTCGGAACATTAAAATGCAATTTACTTTAGCAACCATGCATTTCTGAGGTGCTTGTACACAGGGGCATAGATTCCCTTTCTTTTGGGGAAACACCCTGTCCTTCCTTGTTAGGCTAATGGCTGAAAAGAGATTCGGAGCTTGGCCAACTCGGTTGCAGGCTTGCGCTATTGCAATCCTTAGTAATTCACTATGAAATCACCAGTCGGTTTTTTAGATTGTGAGTTGAAATGAAGAGGAAAAACTGCAGTCTAATGGCTTACTGTATATGCGAAACTTGCGAAACGACGATCTCTCTCTCTCCGTGCCCATTGTTGTACACTTTGAGTTCCCCGTAATGTGTAGACAACGGAATGACACCGTGTAATCCAATGGGGCACTGAGCCTGCTTTCGCTTCAGTTTCGCAAAACCATTCACCAATCATACTTCTGAGTATTTTTGCGAAACGACATTGCAAGGAAGCCTAAGCTTACCAATTTGTACAGATGCACTGCAATGAAATACTCGCACTGTCTAAAACAAGACTTGGTACACCTTCCTAACACTTGTAAAATCTCATTCTGTTATGTGATTGCTTACAATAACCACATTGGGCAAATGCATTGAATTGCTTGAACAATCCTGGCGCGGCATTTTGCATCAGGGAATGATTTTACATTTCAACAGAATTAGTGATTTATCATGAAATGTGCATGTATAGACAAAATATGTGTGATCATTTTTTTGGGACAGAACGAATACGTTCAAACAAAAAAGTCCTAAATGATTGAAAACTTTTAAGTCCAAATGCATTCCACATATGCTTTCGAGAATATTAAATTACCGTAGATGCCAATTTTAAGTTCAACAAATTTCAATTTGTTTTATTATAACGCTAACAGACAGAAGCTTGTTAAAAGTATGTAGTAGTAGATCTGTTAATTCCCACCACCTCATTCCATTAAAATCATAACTGACATGCTATTTCTTTCTTTGATTGCAGTGTATTTTTAGGGACATAAAATGCTTTAAAACGGCCTGTTTGTTATAGATCTATCTAGGAAAGTTGCTAACCTTTAATAAGCCTTTGAACCAAGAAACATGTGCGATATTCACTGCTGAACTAGCAACATGAAACACCACACAAATCACTACTGCTTCCTCATTTCAAAATTTATTTTTGGGAATTTTTGGTCCAAGGAAATGAATGAAGATGAAACAATAACTTATGTGTATAAATCCCTTAGTAGGATAGTGGACACTACGTCGTGCAATAGTCAGATTTGTGCTTTCAATTATCTTGATTGCTACTTCTGAATGAATGGTAACTTCCCTGTCTTCCACACCCTGCTATTAATCAACTTGGGGTTGGTACGTCATTCGCAAAAAATGAAAGACAAAGATGGTTTTGCCCTCCTTAATTATAGAAGTCCTCTTTAAATCAGATTCGCGCTGATATGGAGTGGGTCGAAACTTTTATGATACAACCGAATATCTATCAACGTAGATAGTTTCTCCACTGCTTTACAATGCGAACTGCCTTGAAAGGCAAAGGCCAACTCCAAACAGCCAACTGTTTACCCGTAACCAACCTCCCGGAGCGGTTTCCTGGACTATAGAGGGTCTCCGTATTTTTAGAGTGCGCCATCTTTGGTGGAGGGTCCAACAATACACCCACACAGACAAATTAGTGGCCCCAGGTGGCAAACCAGGTGAATTATGGTTAACAGATTACTTTCCACAATACTTTCCACAAGGAAGCTGCTATCTGAAACACCGGATCCCTCTATTGATAGCATCAATTCTAATGTTGGAGTCGTATTTGGTCAAGCCACAAACCGCCTATGTTGGGTAATGCAACCCATATAAAGTTACGGCACATTAAGGAGTCATAGCCATATGTTAACTCCTAGCAAAGGCCATTATTTTACACAAATTGCATATTAGATTTGACCGTCGGGCATTAATATTCTGAATGTGCGGACTCAAATGCTGTGATTTGATTGTCTGTGCAAGTAACTTGAGAGGTCCCGGTTTTTATTATTATTTTCCCAAATCTGTGGCGTTCAAAACATATCATTAAAGAAAAGTATTGTTATTCAAGCTGACCACCCAGCCACAATGTCTTGGATTTCCAACTTGACAACATATTCTTCCTCTTTGATTTTTTTTCAATTTTATACTGATTTTAATGGCAAACGACAACTAACTGGGTCCAGGTTAATATTGACTTTTGACTCTGCAACTTTGATGGCAAGACTCATTCACGACAGGGGTGCTCGAAGCATTTTACGGACAATTATTGATTCGTGGACCCTTGCTTTGATTCCAGGTGTTTGCCGTGCATTAATGCATGGGCATTTTAATGATCGTTGAAATACTTTTGATAGAGGTCCCGCGCCTGTTTTTTTTTCAATTGGGTTGCGAACAAAGTATCCATCGCCTCTATGTATTGCGTCCATGCAAGTTAATGAATGCTGTGGTAGCTTAGCTGTGTAGAACATTGGATATCTCGTATTCTTGGCAAAAATTCACTGTAAAAAAAAAAAAAAAAAAAAAAAAAAAATTAAAACACGTTCGGATTTGAACTGTTTGAACAAAGTTGGCATTTTCGTTTTCAAGTAACCAGTTCAAGGTGGCGGACAAATAGGCCTATTGTAGTCTCTTGGTGTTATCATCTCCTCCGAGGACAACTTTTACTACCTACCACGTTTGAGTCCAATGGAACTTCCACAAACACGTAATTACAATAGCCCAAACCTTTATTTGCTCATTTTCAAAACGAGGGTGAAATCCCCATATTTCAATCGATTCGAAGTTTGAAATGTCATATTCCTTTTGTCCATGGTAAAAACCGTCTTAGGTCCAAATATACCCAACACCTTTTCATTTTTGTGATTTCTTTCCCAAACGTAATATTTTTGGAAATAATTAATAAAAAAAATCTGGACATCTACGTTAATTGAACAGACCATTAATTGTGAGGACTCTATACGTCCACACCTACACTTATGTGTCTGTCTCCAATACAGGAAAGTGATTTTGGATAATCAGGTGAAAGAATAGGCCGGGAAGACGCATAGGCCCATTCGCCACTTTTCTCTATTTTTGTACGCCCCTCAACAACATATCTTAATTCAAAGGAATCTCTGCATGTCTGCACGTAAAGTACAGCTACTCCCATATCACAGCGCGAATTTTGCTAAAGTTGTAACATATTTTTCATACTATTAGGAAATGTTGTACATGTGTGAATTTGGCCATATTTTCACATATTCTTAACACTTAAGGCGTGCACGCCACTGGAACTCACCTCTTTACCTTAAAGGAAAAGGTGTGGCAACGATATATTTCACACCCCAGGTGCCCTAAATGGTAAATAAAAATGAATTTTGCCCTAATGTAAAGCTCTAAATTCTATCAAAATCTTACCTCCCCTGAGAAATGATTAAGCTGAGATCTTTTCGTTTGATACAAAAATTGCTAATTTGTAATTTACTAGGGCAAATACAAATTCATCCTGTTTCATATTGAAATTAAGCAATCAACATCACCTTTTGTTTTTAAACTTTCAAGGCATTTCTGTAGCCAGATACAGGTAAGAAATCTACTGACGGTCTTATCTGGTATGCAAATCACTACTACGACACAATATATGGATCCCAAAATCTCTCGTTGCACTTTAATGCTTACTTTTTCATCAACCATAAATAATTCCCTCCAACAATTGCAGACTTCTTAATATTCAACTTGACTCCGTAAACAACACGTCTTCTTTTCCCCAGACTTTTAAAAAAACGCCTTGAAGTTGTTCTTGTGCTTTTTGTAAAGATAAATATTACTCCTTTTACAATATCTAATTTTCGAAAATCCAAATTTCTTACCTGAAGCGCTGCTGGAAGACTGACAAATTCCTGGTGTAAACATAAATGCAACCTAATGACAATGTGCAAAATAAGTACTGGGCATCCATCGCAAAATTGTGACAATTTTTTTATAAAAAAAATTAAATAGCGAACGGTGTTTTCACAATAAGTGGATTATTTTTACCTAGCATATTTTTTTAAGGACCAGTAAATCCTACTGTAACATAAATTCCACAATAACGAAAATTGTTAATATGAATTCTAGCCCAATATAATTTATTGTGATGCATCCTCATTTTATATATCAATGCTAGCACAATCCAGAGAGGTAACATGTAAATACAAGTGGGAAAGAAGTGAACATTGGTGCAAAATGGTTGTATAACGTTATATCCCAAGTTATAAGGTTTGGTTTATCCCATTTAAAAGGCCTTAGTTTCATCATTATAAGTTAAAAACAAAACCTTTTTAAAGTGTTTAGTTTCAAGAGAAAAGCATTCTACACATTTAAACAGTCATTTTGACGACTTTGAGTTTGACCCCCGTGTAACGTTTCCTTCCCCCTTACAAAAATAACATGTTATGTTCCTTTTCTATCCTTTCTAGACTTTTGATATACATGTACAATTGATTCGATTCTCGTACAAAAATGAAGAATACTTTGCTCCTGTTGCAACTATTTTTAATTCTGTCTGGCCATTTTCTTTAATTTTGTTGGTTGCAGAATGAAAAATCATTTTCGTATATTCTGAAAATCATGGAGCAACTTAGAACTCAACGGCCGGTTTTCAACTGTTTCAAGGTCAGTTGCCCCGTTCGCTGTCTTTAGAATAACAGATATCGAAAAACACGGGCTCAACCAGCGAGCAACCATTGGGTTGGGTGCTTGAAGGCAGGCGTAGAGTTTTGACCCACCAACTCAGTCCTCCTGGAGCGTAGGGTGTGGCAACCGTTCCAGAGAGGAAGCTATTCATTATATGTGAGTGCTGATCACCATAGACGTTTGATTTTATTTTTTAGAATTATCAAGTGGATTTAAAATTGCAAATCTGGCCACCAATTTTTCTGGGTGGTCTCGTGGTTACTGTTTGTTCAATTACCTTTAAATGTTGTGTCTGTTTTTCTATTACATATTTCCAATATACGCACTTCGAAATAAATCACGAAAGAAAGTTGTTGGGTAACTTTGGACCTAAGACGTTTTTTTTACATGACAAAATGAATAGGGACATTTTAAAACCTTCAATCTATTGAAATCGGGGTAAATAGCGAATAAAGGTTTGGTACGTTAGTAATTACGTTTTTGGAAGGTTCCATTTGACTCCACTTTTTGTAGTGTGTAAAAGGATCGTCGGAGTAGATATGATTCACGATCAATATGTTCCGCTGCTGGTATAATGATAAATGCCAACTTTTGTTTATAAAAAATAAAAAAAAAACAAAAAATTAACACAAAACACACACAGGTGAACTACGAAACACACATTCTCCTTATCCACCATACCCTTGTCTTATTTTTGTTCACTTAATTTTTGGCAATACAAACGAGATGATATTCAAGGTGTCACACTTCATCAACTTGAATGGGCGGCATTACACGAGAGCTATGATTCTTTTGTTCATAATCAAATGAATAAAACAGACAGGACCTCTATTAAAAGTATCAGTATTTCAACGTTGCATATATACCCATGCATTAATGCACGCGCAAACACCTGAAATCAAAGCAAGGTCCACGAATCAATAGTTCTTCGTATAAACATACTTTTGAAGCGCCCCTAATTCATGAATGGGTCTGCCATCAAAGTTTCAGAGCCAAAAGTCAATATTTACCTGGACCCAGTTTGTTGTCGTTTGCCAATAAAAATCAGTGTAAATTGAATAAAAATCCAAAGAAGAAATATGTTTTTCAAGTTGGAAACCCATGATCCAATGATGAATAACAACTTTTCTTTCGTGATTTTTTTCGAAAGGGTTTATTTTTGGAAATATTTAAAAACCGGGCATCTAAGTTAATTGAACATACAATAGGTAGCTTATCCTATGATACAGCGGTCTGGGGTTCGAATCACACTCCCGCTTCTTTTAAAATATATAAAATTTTCATTTCTTTTTACAAGTTACAGGGAAAAATTATGAGTGAAAAAGGAAACATTAACCGCAGCATTAAAGTAAATAAAACTGCAAGCTGGAATGAATATAGGTATACCAATATATACGGAAATATATCAAAGGAATTGCAGGATGCCAAATTCAGAAACACTTGGGATTGTTTTACTTGGAATAGTACATAACACCTTAGTACAATCTGCTGAATTGTTCAGCATAAGATGGGGCAGTTTTCAGAAAAGAAATCGAGCTGACACTCACAGACTCTAAAGACTCTAAATGTCTTTGGGAGAGTACCTGTAACAGATCTACATAGAAGGATTGTGGATGGTACTACAGGTAAGTCGTAACCAAAGAAAGCTGAAAAGTAACATGACATGAAGGACTTTTAGACTTTTTCCACACAACAACCTAAATGACAGTAAACATACTCTACTAACTGAGCTAATAGGTCAGACGAAAAGAGCAGTAATAGGCATTCGGTTCCAGGTGCAAATCCTGGAGGGTCAGTGATTTTTTTTCAAACTTTCATTTTCGAGCGTATGTTGCTGTGTGGTAGAAGTGAAAAAATCTTTATGTTATGGTAATATAGTTTTGATTTCTAGAATTTCTTGTCTAACGTAGAGGAATGAATTGCTAAAATAGAATGAGGAATACAGTACCCAGTGAAAAACACTAACAAGCATTATAAAATGTATATAGTTTGAGTCCAAATGTTAGATACACATGCCGAGGCACACATGAACTGACATATTTACCACAGACATTCCATTATGGGACATTCCATTCTAATAAACAGGGCCATGAAAAGAATACACTACCAGTGACATCATTAGTGAAACTATTGATTTTCAGTCAGTGTCATGAATAGATTTCACACCAGTCACCTGGAATTTTCTATTACTCTCTATAAAATCAATAGTTTCACTAATGATGTCATCACCAACCCAAATATTGAATGCTTCCAGTCCCTCCTTGTAGACTTGACACAAACCACATCAATTCTATTTGCATTAAGAGAACCAAATCCAATACAAATTTCAAAGATTGTGGCAAAATGAAAACAATTACATGAACCAAACAACCTAAAGGATGTTTAGACTTCTGCACACAACAATGTAAATATGACAGTTAGTGACAAAGAAAAAGAAATTACTGACATTCAAGATTTGAACCTGGGAGCTTCGATTTAATAGCTTTATCATCTGATCTATTGAGTCGGATGGAGAAGAGCAGTGATAGTTCAGTTATTAGATCGGACTATGATATTTACAGACTGTTATTTATGTTATTGTGTGGCAGAAGTTCCTTCCTGTTAAATTACATAAAAAATTCTAGTACCGATGAGGGTATAATGCTGAATCATGAACAAAATTGCCTAGCAATCGTTACAAAAACTGGTTTATGTGGTATGTAATAGGAAAAGTAACAATTTGGCAAATTTGAGGAAAAATAGGCAGAATAAAAATATTTTAAATAGCTGGTGGACAGTGCCATTCCAAACAAATCAGAAAACATTGTACAACAGTCATGACATCAGCAGATAAGTTAGGAGTGAAACTGCTGATTACTTCATTAATAGGTGCACTGAGCATCGCACCAATCAACAGTGACGATACATGGTAAACCTGTCCTCATGCAGTGATATAGACAAGAATTATTCCACTGATTTGCTGATGTCACAATCAAATATCGCACTACCGATGGCACCATCTTTGTCAGGCGCATTCTGGCTAGCGTACCCCAGGCTGGATTCTCTTTGCTATATAACAAAATAGGCCTTTCATTTAAGATCGACATCTCTCGTTTCATTGTTCCTCTTAAAAAGAACGTGTGCCTATCCCAAATATATTTAGGAGTGCGGTGTACCTCAGATTTTGTCAAAGGGGAAAGCCTGAAGAATGGGAAGGGTACTACTAACTACTGAGTAAAAAACTAGTAATCCTCCCATGCCAAGTCAAAATGCGGATTTTTTCTGGCGCTATGGCCCGCTACCCTCACAGGTAGATCTAGTTTTATTGTTGGTCACTTCTAAGAAGGATTGTCTAATTTTTGAAATGGGAGGGCACAAACCCACTGATGCAGTAAACAAGCTCATATTTGCAGCATGACCTTGAAGTCAGCGCAATATTCACTTTTGATACTGGGTACTTTATAAATGTGACATTCGGTCAGGCATTTATTTAGCTAATTTTTCAAAACAAAGCCATAGGTTCAGCATCATCTTTTTTATTCTGCTGTAAGAGTCTCTTTTGGTGTGACACTGATAACGAGGTAATTTGATGACATGGACTCAAAAGGCAAGCCAAGCAGGTAACAAGCAGGTGTTCAGATTACATTAAGTATAGTTCATAGTCTTATTAACCGTATCGGCCGACCACAGAAAAATAGAGTTAAAAAATAATGATGGACAGAAGAAAAACGTCCAAACCCAAGTTGACTGCCCAGTTCCGTGTGAAATGAACTTGGTCTTTTTTATTTAAACCCACGCACGTCATTCAAAAATATGTTCAAAATTTTACATAAAAAGCAAGACAGTAGTATCCTAGGAATTAGAAATTCCCAGCGCAGCTAGATTTGACCAACGATTCTCAATCCGAATCGAACGATCTAGAGTGCGAGAGCCGAGAGTGAAAAGTTGGCAGTCACCTGGTCACTGACGGACAACTCGACTTATGTGAAAATAACAAAATATTTATATAAGTTTATTTAATGCGCACATTCAATAGCTGAGAGATGACTCGATATTTTTACCGTTTTGGCATTTACGCAATTCTCGAGTAGCCGAAATTGGATTGGCCAAACTAATATAGGATAAACAAAAGCCTTCACCCCCTTCAGAAATAAGCGGACACATTGAAAAATAAAATCATTCGCCTAGATTACATTGTCACAACTTAAGGTCACTATCAGTCCCAACTTTAAAATGTTTTTGAGGCCTGAGAACTCAATAGGATTATCTTTATTTTATGTTTCAAATGGCCACGATGTTTTTAGTGAAAAAATATGTTATATCCCTTACATCTGTGGCACCTTTATCCATATTTCAAACCACCATATCTCATATGTTACATGGGCTGCAAGTCTAATTTAGTTTGAACTTAGCTTACTGTCCTGAATGAACTTTGAAGCAGTTTTCTCAGTCATTGTCAAGATGGACTCTTTTACCATACACATATCAGAACTTCAAGTGACTATATTCTAATCCCATAAGGCGAAATTCAGTAATGTACACTTCTATGTGAATCTTTACATTGACACGAGTTATTAACAAAGGTTGTTAGGAGCTCTAATTAAAATGCCAAATGAAAAACCTAACACAAAAGAAAATCTAATGCTAGAATTCTGGGAAAGGGGATTTTCGCCTTGAAGATCAGCTCAGGTCAATCATAGAGTATATCTACTCAATCACCGAGTTAACACGTGAATTTGAACGTACCTACAATTAGCACTTAGCAGGGCTACCTTGTGTTGAAAGTATTTTGATAGCACGTGCCATTAAACTCCCGAGAGAGCTAATTGTTCAAAATAAGTTAATGTAAAAAAAGACAAATTTGCAATGTATTGAACGATAATTCCATATGTAAAACATATGTAGGGATATATAGGGAAAATTGCACTACAGTATGTTCATTGCAAAAGTACAAGTGGCAGATATTGTATCTCCTTGCTTGCAATGGTAATAGTGGTGGAGCTAGGACTCAGGTCAAACATCATCGTTTACCCCTCACTACAGAAAAAGTTTGACACCTTTGGTTCAGATTCAGATTTATTTAACTAATTACATCAAATACATAAAAAGCAAGACATTGGAGGGTTGACCAAAGCAGAGCAGAGCTCGGAGAATATTGGCTATCAATACCTTAAATAATACGTACTTAATTGGGTGCAGAGACACAAGACACCATAATTACGGGAAGACAAAGTGCCGTACAACACAAGTACAGGACTAGTGAGACAAAAAGTATGTCGGCGATGGTAAAAATATTTAAATTTGAGTACATAGTAATAATATATTATACAATCATATAAAGTAGAGTAAAATAACTCTAGGGGGTCACAAAGATTAGATGCATCGGAAAGAGCTCCAAAAATACACCCCTTCAGAAACAGGAAACAAAGCATACCATAATAAATCATCTATAATCCAAGCATAGCATGTACGCCCAAGGCCAAAAATAAAGAAACTTTACCCGTTGAACCCAGAAGGGGGGAGCACGTATGGAACGCTTGACGATGCAGAAAATACAAGAAGATCCTTAGTTATACTGGGATATAAGATATGATTTTATATTGAATTAAACTCTTAACAGACCGGGCATTTTCGAAAATTGATCTCGATATAATTCCATTCCAGGGACCCTGTCTTCTGATCGTGGTGCCTAGCAAGATCAGTACTAAAATTATATGGCCTATATAACTCAGAAGACCATGGCCCTAGGAATGTATACGTGGACGCGAAAATACGTTGAGAAGTTTACAGGAAGCATATCATTATTACATTTTACATAAAGACTAGCTTTTTTGGAGTCTATTGAATGTCATTACAGTAAGTGTAGTTAATTTTGCAAACAAGCGAAGAATGATCATAAAATGAGAATTTTGTACACATGCGAATAACTTCTTTTGTTTTTAAATGAATTGAATTTAAATTACAATTATTTCCATCGCCCAAATTAATTACATAATTGAATGTGTGGTAGTAGTAATGGACCTCTATATCAATGCTAGGTAGGTAGACATCCCAAATTGTGTGTCACTTTTTCAATAGGGGGCCATTGTAAGTTTCACAGGGGTCAAACTTTTAAAACGCTCCCTCATGTTGAAATGTATTCCCATATTGTCCGTCCTAGGTCCCATAATGATTCCAAAAATGTGTAGTCTGTACCATCTATGGCCAATGGTTTTGGAGTTTATAGGGTAAAAATTGGCTAAAAATGTTAAAAAACCAAAACCAAGGGTCGTAGGTGGTACAAACATCATTTTTGTAGAATCCTTATGATTAGAGGTCAATATTGGCCATACATTTCAACCGATTGGTGCATTTAAAAGTTTGACCTGTGTACAACTTACATTGGCCCCTATTGAAAAAGTATAGCACATTTGAGAGTACTACCTATCTAGCATTGCATTTAGAAGTTCCATACTAACTACTAAAGGTAGTCACAACTTTTGCTGTATGGGAGGTAAACAATTCCTTAAATAAGGCCCGATGATATCCTGCTCCTGCTCTACTAAGTTGTTTGCTACGTTTGCCGATGATACAACATGTGCTCTGACTTTAGCAAACATGCCGACACATATGGAAATATAATTAATGTGGTTGACAACCAGCAGACATTATCACGATAAATGATTACACAAATATAGCTAGAATGCGGATATGGTTTTAACCATTTAAGTTCCTGCGAAGGCCCCCTTCAATTGCCGCGCATCTGAAGACGTCCTCGCTCGAATCTCAGAGTAAGGACATAACACAAGCTTATAGCGGCAGAAACTTCTGCTTTGGTTTGTCTAGAATTTAGCATCCTGTTCAAGAGCATGACTCTGAGCATACAGCTACCTATGGATCCAGAGTTGCCCCTGGATCCTTTTTCATTAATTTGTTACCTTAAGGTCCTAGGGGCTAAACACGCCCTTGATGTCGAATCGAAACATCATTAATAGTCAGTGCAGATAGGACCCTAAAAAGTCCATCTCCACATTATGAACAAATAATCCAAACCAAAATCCACACGTATAATCTCATGCTGTGATTGTACAGTAAGGATCAACAGAAAAAAAAAAAAATCGTTGCACAAAATCATCAAGGACCGCTATCTTCACCTACCGTCCATACAGCAAAATAAAAACGTCTGATGCTAATTATTTATACCACACCTTCACGTTTGTTAACATAATTTAGAGGTGAATTGTTTTAATGTAACATGCAGACTATTTTAAATTATTACCTATGTATGCGCACGCCACAAAATGACTTCACATTTGTCCACCTTAATCTAGAGGAGAATGTTTTAATTAAATTTGAGTATTGGTAGTAATCTATCGGCACATATATAATGAAAATATTATAAAATAAAACGTACCAGTGGTTTTCATGGCCATTGGAGTATCCTTGCGAAAACAAAATCAGATTTATTCGACAAAAGTGCACACAACTGTACAGACAATCATGGAAGCTTAACATGTTATTCCCTGTGTTATATTTACAACGCCGCTAGATATGCAATACCGAAACTGAAGCCAGCGAAAATATATCAGTGACTTCAGTCAAGGTGCCACAAGCCTCATTCATGTGAACTCCTGAGCAACAAGGATAGGACGGCGAGAAGTTCGTTTAGAAATTTTTATTGCAAAAAAATCCACTTTTAAAAACCTCGGTTGTTTTAGATATCATTATTTTGTGGATTAACAAAGGTTAAAGTTGGCCTAAACACTTAACAACCCTGAAAAACGTGGACATAAGGGGTCGCGTATATTTATAGTTTTATCGCAGTCGCACTACCCATGATTGGTCTTTACACAACAGTAATGTATATTAGATGGATGAAGCAACTGGTGGACAACTTGTTCTACCCAACACAAAAAAAACTAGCATTCCAGAGAGACACTGTTTAACAGAAGTTGTACCCGGGTGCACGTTTTTTAGAGGACATGCCATCCCCTACGCGAGAATACAATGAGCTCAATGAATTGGCCTGATTCTGTACTTTGTTAGTCGCTCTCCCACATTTCAATGGGAAACAAATTTTGTATAAAGACCGGCTCTCTCTTAACCACCTGCTTTGGACTCTTTTGGATGACCACATATGC